>CM069910.1:37804594-38030225 GCA_036172215.1 Camellia granthamiana
CCACGTATCTCGTTCTCATTGACCTTCGAGTGAATTACGTTGATCACTCGAGGTCCGCCTGCTTGCGGTTGTGGTGCTGGTGGAGGTGGCACTGCCGGTGCCTGAGGCAATCTTGCTTGCTCTCCCCTTGTCCTGGTCTCATCTATCAGGTCTCTTAAATGACCTTGTCCTACCAGGTCTTCCAGATGTGCCTTTAGGGCTCTGCACCCTTGAGTTAGATGCCCATCCTCACTGTGGTAGGCACAATGTTTCCCCAGACTTCTTCTCATAAATTCATCAGGAAGCTTTTCTGGTGCTCTGTAATAGGGGTGATTCGGAATTCTTTCCAAGACTTTGTAGACCAGAATTCGGAATACGGTTGTGACTGCCTGTGCAGCCCTTAGTCCTATTTCTGGTTTATTGTATCCACCATCACCTCGACCTCGCTTCGGCGAGCCATTTTTCTTCTCTTGTTTTGACGCCTTTTGTCATGACCCGAACCCGCCTCCATGGGTTAAGGACATAACCGGTCAGTAATCACGAGATCACCTACGGCCTCAAACCAAATCAGAAATGTTTTAACAGAGTTAAAGGGGGCCAAACGGAAGCAATTTCAAACTTTTGTCCATAGAGCTGTGCTTACGTGACACATCATAACAATCCACATATATGCATGTTAATAACTCACATCAAAATATGTAATAACACAAAGTTCTGTACATACAGGATCATTTAAGTCTAAGTCAGCCAATCAAAACTATTTACAACCGTAATCCAAAGTTCTCGCCAACATGACAAAATATAACAAAATAGCAAAAGGGCGGAAACAAGTCTCGTGCGTGAGATGTATGGGCTGACTCTTCAAAACCTTGACTGCTTCACACAAACTTCACTGAGGCTGGGTTTGGACCTCCCTTGGCTCACCTACAGACACATGAATGAGCGTGAGCGAAAGCCCAGTGAATAATATCAAATAAAGAAGGTACACGAACGGTATTTAGAGCAACATACATCCGACGGCCTTGGGCCCAATTCATATTTCTATCTAGTATATATATATATATATTCATATAGGTCAAGTGACTGCGGTCCCAAACACATCAAATGGCCTCGGGCCCAAATCATTCATGTTAGACGGCCTTTGGCCCATTCATTCATGTCATACGGCCTTTGGCCCGTTCATTCATGTCTTACGGCCTGTGGCCCATTCATTCATGTCATACGGCCTTTGGCCCATTCATCCATGTCATACGGCCTTTGGCCCATTCATTCGCGTCATACAGCCTTTGGTCTATTCATTCATGTCATACGGCCTTTGGCCCTTTCATTCGCGTCATACGGCCTTTGGCCCTTTCATTCGCGTCATACGGCCTTTGGCCCATTCATTCGTGTCATACGGCCTTTGGCCCATTCATTCATTCATGTCAAACGGCCTTCGGCCCATTCATTCTTTTATTCATGTCAGACGACCTTTTACCCAACCATATGGCATAGCAAACATTTGTTCACAATTCAAATTAACAAACTTATAAGACTTATAGGGAAATAAGCAATTGGACAAATGACATACTTCAAAGTATCTTTATTAAGATATTACTCACAGTGTTCTGTCAGTGGATTTGCCCTGGAGCTCGACCCTACACATTACATAACACATATGGGTCACAATCAATTCAATCCGTTTTTAATTCATGCATCCCTCTTAGGCTTCTTTCTTATTCTTTTAATTCATTCGTAATGCTCAATGTACGCCTAAGAGTACTTAAAAGTGAAAGAGAACGGAAAATGAAACACAGAACACCTTTACAAATTTTCTAAAACAGGGGTCCCCGCTCGAGCGTGGGTTCCGCTGCTCAAGCGGACCCTGATAGTCTGCAAAAATACTGGTTACCCCATTTCTACGCTCGAGCGTGAAGTCGGGCGCTCGAGCTGAAAGTCACTCTACATAGCTCCCCGCTCAAGCGGACATCAATGACTGGAAAAATATTCTGGGAGCTCACATTCCACGCTCGAGCGACGATTCCCCCGCTCGAGCGGATTTCATGAATTCTGGGTTTTCCAGAACTGTTCTTGAGCCTTAAATTCGATATTCAAAGGCTTTAAAGCTCAAATTAAGGTACCAAAAATAGGCAAACACTATATATGTCATGAGTATACAAACAATATGAGACCAATTGCTCAAAATCATAATCCAACCCTCAGTTCATCACAACAAAACACATAGTTTCAAAGTTCACTTTCAATATACATATACTCAAACTCCATAAACTCTGTGATTTATACATGCATGCTTATTTTTTACTCCAATTCCATTTTAAATGACACCAATGGTGTCTATAATCATGAAACTCAACAAAACCATGCTTGCATGTATGCTTCAATGCTCAATTTTTCATAATCAACATATTACATGCTAGTTTATGCAAATTCATGGCAATTTTATGCATGCATGAACATACCAACTTCAATTTAAGCTCTAGATGATCATCTAACTTGAATTCACAAAATCACAACTTCAATCTTATGAAATCATAACTAATTACTCACCTAGAAGCTTAAATCTTCCAAATTATGGTTAATTCTTGAGTTTATCTTCAAGATTCTAAGCCTCTTGATCAAACCTTAGATTATCTTCACTCTCTCTCTCTAAATTCAGGTCTCTCACTTCCTAGAGAGCTAAATTCATCCAAATTGAAATAAAATAGAGGAATTGAGTGCAATGACCCCTTTTTATAAGCTCCCTTAATCACATTTCATTAGTACTAATTAATTGAGCACTATTTTATCAATTTAATTTATTTAATTTGATCCGAATCAATTTTCAATTAAATTTCACCGTAGGCTCTAAAAATTACGCCAATCACAATGGCGTAGTCAATTTCGATTTCTGTGGCCGATAGGGCCTTCAATTTAAATTCTAAAGCAGATAGTCAAATAGAGTTTTCCTACGGTGAACAGATAGAAATTCAAAACCACATATATTCATATAAATGGCACTCAAAATCATATCAAACACATAATCACAATCGTAATTAAGATTAATTAGCATAATACGGAGCAGGGTTATCACACATTTGTCCCCAGCATGTCCTCCTCGGCCTTGGCATACTTTTCTATCCTGGCCATAAGTTCCTCCATACTTTTTGGCAATGTCTTTGCCAGTGATTTTCGAAGCAGGCAATCATCCTTCAGGCCATTTTTAAAAGACACGACCGCCACCTCTTGGTTGCATCCTGGTATTCAGTTGAACACCTCATAATACCTTTTGGCATAGGCCCTAAGGCTTTCATCTTCACCAATTCTCAGAGCCATCAGGGCGTCTGCCCTCAATGGCTGTAGTTTGGTTATCACAAACCTAGCCATGAACATCTCGGCTAGGCCTTCCCAACTTTTCATAGTTCCTTTCGGCAACTTGTGAAACCAGTCTGATGCAATTTCCCCGAAGGATGAGGAGAACACTTTGCAGAGCAATGGCTCATTCCCAACGTATAGTGTCATCGAGTTCAAGTACAAGCCGACGTGAAAGTTAGGATCAGACTTACCGTTGTATATTTAGAATCTCGGCATGCGGAACCTTTTCGGGGCCTCAAATTTGTCCAACTCCACCGAGAACGACATTCTCGGCTTGACCAAAGAGGTTACCTCGACATCTTGTCACTTTCTCTGGAGGTAATCCCTCAGATCCTCCTTGGTCCGTCCAAGAGCTCAGCTATCAACAGATTTCAGCCTTTTCGGTGCGCTACTCCCAGTATCGTTATGAGTCCTCTTTGACCTTTCTCCATTAGTTGCATTGAAACACAGTTCCTTTCCTTGAACATGCCGATGTTCTTTGGGGTCAGCTTCCTTGATATGATGCGTTCTCCGAGAATCTCCCCTTCTTAACTCTCCTCGCCCGACCTCCCTTGAAGGCCAGTGAAAGTGTTCCTCGGTCCTCGTGTATTGGGGGATTGTAGGGACTGTTTTCTGCCCCCCTTTCTGGGTATTGTTCTTGGCCGCTGGAACCGGCGTGTCTTGTAACGGAAACGGTGGCTGCATGACGTTGTTCTGCATCATGAAATTGATGACTGATTGTAGGTCTGCAAATTTGTTCGTCATTCTCTTCATCTCGTCGTCCCTCCGCAAGCATCTATCCTTCCATACCTGGAGGTCGTCCTCATTATAATACCCGCCTCGGTCTGACTTCTTTGGCACGTCGCCCTTCTCGCCGACATTTTTCTCCCCAGGATTTCGATCCCGAATTTCTTTGTTGCAGTTATCCTCCATGTTAGGGTCAGTGTGCTTACCACTCCCAGTAGGGATGTCGTTCCCAACCTTCTCTTTATGTCCATCGTTGGCCATCTATTCTCCTTTCTTTCCCACAGACGGCGCCAAATTGTGTGTGCTGTTTTCTAACCACACTACCAAACAGGTACTCAGCTGGAGAACACTGGCAGAATAGATAGCGCCCAAAAGACCTGCCACAGAAAGAAAAAGACTCCGGAGGTGGTTCGTCCACCCGGGGGCACTCCGACAATCAAGTCAGTTATATCTCAAAGATAGCAAAAGTGCTTAACTCACTATTCAGAATACAAAAAGCATACCTTAGACCCACGAGGGTGCCTTACTTTTATAATCAACACTGACTTGATCCCTGTAGAAGCCTAGCTTCAATGGACTCTGGCTCAATGCCCGTCCAGGACTCTCAAATAGATAAAGATAAACTCCCTAAGAGCTTTATCCTTATCTTGGTTGAAGTCCTCTCTCATTCTAGGACTCTTATAACTTATCCGCTCATCTCGGATTTCGGTATATCCGCAGATAACCTCGGCCTAGCCGATACCTCAGTGTCAAGTCAAGGACACGTGGCACCTCGGCTGGCATTTCGGTGCCACCTTGGCCACGTATTGCTATCCGAAAAATATGTCCCCATAGATACAAGTCTAAAGATGCCAATGCTAATTACTTAAAATGACAATTACTATCCTTAAAGAGATTCTTACTTCTATACTAATTTATAAGTTTAATTTTATTTACCCACCTTTAAATAATACCCTTACTTTTAATCGGTTAAAAGAGTGGTTTTGTTGTATATTTTTTTTGGGTGCAGTTTTCGATCGCAAGTGTTAGAAATTTGTGTTCTTTAATTTTGCTTTGTCAACAAAAATGGACTAAGCTAGTTGATCTAACCAGAGTTATTCAAAGTTTTTATTTTTCCTTTTTAATCATTTTAATCTTTCTCACTATCCTACTTTTGTTCTTACTATTTGGTCCTTATTACTTGTCATAGAATTTCGCTATAATTAAAGACATCAATTTAGATAAATTACATGTGTGTGAAACTTATCCTCAAGATCCTAATATAACTTTTTTGTTCCAATAATCTATTATATTACACTTTCAACACAAACCAGACAAGTAGTGGTGGTGGTGTAGGTTCTGTGTGTCTTTTATTTGAGCATATGGCCGAGCACATGGTGGGCAATAGAACTTGTTCAAATTCAAGTAAGAAAACAAACCCCATCCACGAATAAATCGCCACATGAAACCCCATGAATCAATTAGCAAGAGTCATGATTTAAA
This sequence comes from Camellia granthamiana, assembly GCA_036172215.1. NCBI lineage: Eukaryota > Viridiplantae > Streptophyta > Magnoliopsida > Ericales > Theaceae > Camellia > Camellia granthamiana. The sequence continues at coordinate 37,810,133 of CM069910.1, forward strand.
TCAAATCAAGGGTTCGTCTTATAATTATAAATCAAATAAATATCGTGAATCCGTAATTTATGGAAGCATGTTTTCTGAGTCTTCCTTCTACTCTGATTGCGTCGATTGATCGTAGAGCAGTACCATCATTGAATTGATATTTCCTTTAGGGTTGATTTTTTCTGGAACTGAAGGCCTTGAGTAAGTAAAGTGGATAGCGGTGGCTACGGGGTTCTCTATATTTGTGATGAGTCGGTTACGTGGCACACCATCGACGCTACCAGTTGTCTTCCGTAAGACCATGTGGCCGATAGATTGCAAGCCCATATGGCTTCAGATTTGCAAAACCAACAATGGCGGTGGGTGAATCAGGTAATTTGAGAGAGTTTTGAGGATACTTTGGTCATATGGTTTTCACGCTTTTAATATTTAGTGAGTATTCTACTTAGGCTATTATTTTACCTTTTTACATCATTCATTTCATTATATCACTAAAAAGAAATATGGTTCTCATTACACTTATTATATTACCAAAACTAACCTAAAGTAAGACTCTTCAAAACCCTTTCATCTCTTTACACCAATAGTTTTTGGAAGGAAAATAAGGGAACAGAAAAAGACGCAGCAAGGAAAAAGAGAAAGACGCAGGGAAAGCAGTGAGTGGAGCCCACATTGAAGTGCCTGTTCGATCATACAATACTAAACAATTTACATTCCTCTAGTGTTATGTTACTGGAAAAAATAGATTTCTCCAACGTTTTGTTGCTATATATTTACAAAGCCACTTTCTTTCAACCAATGATTTTTAAATTTGTGTCGGGCATGTTTGGTAATATAATGCTAATGCATTTGAATTAATCCAGTGCCATGTTACCAGACAAACTTTTTTCTCCCAGCAATATGTTGCCATTAGATTGAATGATAATAAGAAATTAATTCGGGGCTACTTGTGAAGTGTCTGTTTGATGATACATTGCTATACACATTAGATTACTCTAGTGTCATGTTGCTTTGTCTAGCCACCTGTCGCTGTATATTGAAAGATTTATTTTTTCCTTCAAACATCCATAAAAAAAATTCATAAATCAAATACGCATCCATAAAATCATACATAAAAACACTACAACAAATTACACTTTTGGTGACTAAACTTTTAGTCACCAAAAGTTATTTTTTAGTTGCCGAAGATTTTTGCTGACTAAATTTTTTGGTCGCCAGCTTTGTCGCTAGATGATTGTTGAGAAAAGTATTAGCGGCTAATTTTTTTTTAGTCGCCGAAAGTCACCAATTGGCGACTAAAAGTTTTGTCACCCAAATGAAAATATTTACCATCTTCATTTTTTTAGTTACCAATTTTTTAGTCGCTAAAAACATGACACTCCTTTTTTGCTATCAATTTTTTAGTCGCCAAAAACTTTCTTTTTTTTTTTTTTTTGACTACTAACTGTTTAGTCGCCAATAAGTTTCTTTTTATTTTTTGGCTACTAAATGTTTAGTCGCCAAAAGCTCAAGCTCTATTTATTAATTTTTTTTAAAATGCACAAATTGAATATTTTTCATTAATTTCTAAATTATATGCATTTCATTATTAATGCAGCCTGTAACCTGTAATCTGTAACCTGTAACCTGTACGTATACAGAATAATACATCTATCAATTATAATCTAAATCCATTATGAATAATACCCATTTCATTATCAACTATTAAAAAACTTTAACTTGTAACGTCATATTCCAAATATCATATAAATCCACACAAACTAAGTATAATCTATCTAAATTAAATATTACATACAAAAACACTGGATTTCCAAAACAAATGATTGTTTCAAAATAAATGTTTTCCATATACAGAACAAATGCTCTTCGTACACATCTACAATAGCCCACGCAAAAGTAATGTATAAAAAAAGAAAAAAAAAATTAACCATTAGCACTTATTCAATAATATTGACATTTCAAATTATAACAATTATAAAATTAATAATTTAGATATATTGTACTCTGCAAATTATAACAATTCTATAGTTAAAATTAATAATTTAGATATATTATACTTTGCATATAATCGCATCAACATCATTTTAATGTTTCTATTTTGTTTGAAAATTTATACAACCTCCAAATTGAACCTCATGCTTGCCTACTAAACTCTAGTTTGACAATTACATGCCATGTTTCCAAAATTTTCTTTTCTCACCAGTATACAACCTGATCCTAATTGTTTCATAATCAAAATCCTTCAGCAGTTTTCATCAAATTTTGTTACTTTTGGCAGTCTGCATTCTCACAAATCTTGAACATTGAAGGCACTACAGTTCCACAACCTTCAGTATTGAAAACATAATATGAGGATGCAAAAATTTCATTATACTTTATTTAACTAGAGAGATGTATATAATGTAGGTTAGCATTTATGTTTTCCAGTTAGACTTCGTCAAACAAAATATATAGAAACCAAAATCTTCTCAATTGAGCTCGACAAATTTCTAGCCAGTATAAGACTTCAAGACCATGTTTTAAACTAACATTATTAGGACAACAAAGAACAAATTCAATATCTACCCAGTAGTGCCTTTACCATCTTTTGCTGATCATAAATTGGCATAGTGTGACATGTTAACTTTTATTTATTTATTTTTATTAAAGATGATTATAATTAATTGAATGTAAATGAGCATATATATGAAAATTAAGAAGAAAAGTATCTTACCGATATATTACCACCAATATCAGATTTCACAACCGTTATTGCAGCTCCAAATTTGTCTGACATCAGAAATTAAAAAAAGTTCAGTGGATTGCCAAGCCAAAGGCCCAAAAAAGGACTTAAGACCAAGTTTATAGACAAATATAACTCCGAAGGCAAAGCATATCAACATAGGAAATTACAAAAGAGAACAATGTTTTGACATTGACAAATGTTTGCATTTGGAAATACAAGATCATGCTTTATTCAAAACTTCTTTTTGGTTTTTGTATGTTTGTATGTTTGTTTTTTGGTTTTAGTTTTTCCTTTTTATTATCCAATAAAAAATCCGTTTGAACCATAGAAAAAGAATACTTACGCTGTTTGGGACAACTTCTCCATAAAGCAAGGGCTTTTGTAGAATGGACTTTAAAGGAAGTCATTCAAGAAAAGTCCTCTTGATATACAATTATGTTTGGTAAGTGCACTTTTTAAAAGTGCTATATGAAAATTTCATTTTTGAATATTATAGTAATTTTCCCAAAAAGTCCAAAGAAATGTAAATTCATGACAATGAAGGTAATGTAGGTCAGTATTATTATAGAGACAACACCGTCATTTAAAAGTTTTATTTAAATGAGTATTAGACTTCATGAGAAGTCACTGTGAAAGCCACCTAATGGAGCTTCCACTGAATGGACTTTTAGAAGCATGCACTTTTTAGAAAAGCTCGTGTACATAAACTCAACAAGCAACCATTAAATCTTTGGAAGGACTTTTAATGCCCGGAAGTCCGTTTTGCATTTCCGCCAAACACCCATAAAACTATGAAAATAACTTCCAAGTGCACTCAAAATCTAGAAAATTCTAATTAAAAACTATATGGTTTGTGAAAATTACTTCCAAGTGCGCAGAAAATCTAGAAAATTCTAATTAAAAACTATATGGTTTGAGCAACAATAAAACAAACTATGAAAAATCTTCTTGATTGAAGCTATTCTCTAGCTAAAATTACCAAAAGGGAAAGAAAAGCACACCTAGAATAGGCAATGTGTTTGCAGACATCCAAGAAAGGCTCTGTCAACAGTTCTCCTCTGTCAGACTTGACATTCTTCATTCCCTCCAAAGCAAGGCTAAACACAGTCCCCTCCATTTTCAAGGTTTACTGCATAATTTAGATATGTAAATAAACAAACATGTTATTTAGTAATTAACTACACAAGTTCACATGAAATTTCTTTATCTCTGTGATAAAAACTACATCACCCACTAACCTAAATCTAATGGAGGATTTTTATATGTTTGGCCATTTTCTCATTTTAGTCCTTAAAGTCTTTTTTTCTTTTTTTTCACTTTGATTATTCATGTTTCTAGTTTTTTCCAAATTAATTAACTTACGTCTAAAATTAGACAGAGAATGATAAACCAAAGATCAAACTATTGTTCTAATTTGACAAATCACATCATATTGCAATAAGAAAACAGTCAAATTTGAACAAAACCTACATATAATCATACACATAAAGAGAAATTATACAGACATACATACAAGTATGAACCAAGTGAAGAGCCTCACCATGAATTGATCAAGGTCCTTATCATCTAGAGGTTGATTACCATTTCCAAGAACCGAATACTTAGCCACCACATGCTGCGATTGCGTGAGCTACACATCGATCCTCAGCAACTAATTCACCAGCGTATAAGAGCACAACTTTAAGCAAGCATTCATATTTTTGTTTGGCAACTATACCATGTATTTCCTTACATGTTTGTTGGCCCTCTAGTTATCTTAGGTACAACCTGAAATGTGTTTACAGATGATAACGAGCAACTACCAACTGTGACCCACATCACTCCAAATAATCAATTTTAAATTAATATGCATCTTATCATGGAGAAACTTCAGATTATTCAAGAAAAACCTCCAACATTTTAAAACAAGAAAATTAGGTCTAAGGAACACCCAATTAAAGAAAAGGGTTTAGGGTTTATCCATGATATAGTTTGCAAGTAAACCAAGCTGTCCAATCAACAATCTAGAAAGTCTGAAATAGGCATCCATGGAACTTGAAAATTAATTGAATATGAATAAAAGAAAATACAAAAATCATTCAACCAAGAAACACTTGAAGGTAAACAGACTCAGTTTCTAGCAAACAATAAAGGGTTTAGGGTTTTAAGGGCAAAAAATTAACAAAGAATATCAAGAGAATTAAGGAGGGAAGTAGTTACAAGCTTGGCAATCTCTTCAAGAATAGAGGTGACCTGTTCACCTCCTTTGAGGAGAGCTTTATACTGAGAAGCGTTCCATTTAGTTTCCTCGCCTTCTCTTGATTCATCGTCATCGCAATCTCTGGCACATCGTTGGTCTCGCCGTTGATGGATGGACAGATATACGAATATAGAGAGATTTTAGAGAGAGAAAATAGGGCAAATCTAGGTGAATTGGTGCTCTGGTTGCCCGCGACCGCAAGGGGGAGCGGCGGAGGCGCAGTTGGTGGAGCGACGGTGAGAGAGGGAGGGGAGAGGAGCAGCGGAGAGGGAGAGAGAGAGAGAGAGAGAGAGACATTGAAGAGAGAGAGATAGAGGCGCTGGTTTGTGGTTTGGAAACCAAATATATATATATATATATATTGCACCATTAGCCAATTAATTTTATAAATCCCTCCAAAATTTGAAATGTATCCCTCCAAATATTTTAGTTTTTTGGTGACTAAAATTTTTTTTTGTCATTGAAAATAAGTTTTTGGCTACCAAACATTTGGTCGCCAAAGATAAAAAATAATTTTTTATTTTCCATTCGGCGACTAAATGGTTTTAGTAGCCAAAACTCAATATACGGCAACTAAAATATTTTTTGTCGCTGAAAATATGTTTTGGCGACCAAACTTTTGGTTGCCAAAGATAAAAAATAATTTTTTATTTTCCATTCGGTGACTAAATGGTTTTAGTAGCCAAAACTCAATATATGGCAACTAAAATATTTTTTTGACGACCAAACTTTTGGTCGCTAAAGATAAAAAATAATTTTTTATTTTTCATTCGGCAACTAAATGATTTTAGTAGCCAAAACTCAATATACGATAACTAAAATATTTTTTTTGTCCCCAATTCTGGTATTTTTAGTGACTTTTTTTTTTAGTCGCCAATAATCAATATACCTTGACTAAAAAAATTTTTGGTCACCAATTCCACAGCTTTTAGTGACTAAATTTTGATCGCCAAAGGTTCATTTTGTTGTAGTGAAAGTATCCATAAAAATATTCATAAAAACATCAAGTGTATGAACATCTATAATATCTATCATTGTTTGCATACATTAATCAAACATGTTATCACAATTTGTCTATATCGATAGTTTTGGTAGTTACTACATTAGGGTTGACAAACTTACGAAATTGATGAATACGTGTAGTATATGCTTTCTCCTATCCACTAGCACACGGGTGATGAAAATGAATCCAATTATTTGCTATCGGAGGTACTAGATGACCAAGTTGTAGATAAACCTATAACAAAGACATCAATAAGTAAAATTACAAAATAAGACATAGTAATGATCTAAGTAGGCTCGGTAGTTTATACCTGCCCGAAATGGTTTGTAATGCCCTCAAAATATGATATATATCAACCATTCATAAAATCTATAGACATAATAGTAATGTTATATTTTCATTCATCAGAGTCTATATTACAAAAGATATTACATGCATTACACTTTCATAAATGTTCATCTTGAAACTATAGCATGTAACTCTAATTGTTAACAACAAAATATGTGCCCTACGGGCTTACGTCTTTCCAAGTTGTCACTTGGTTACAACAAAAGAAGAGTCCTAGCTCTATACATATAAAGCCCTTGGCTTGAATTTACATTAAACACAAAACAAAATATGAAAAATGGAGCCTTTAGCCCCTAAACCTCCCAAGCTATGTCCTTGGAGGCTGCATGTCACCTGCACCTGAAAATGATTTCCCAAGTAAGGTGAGGCAAAGCCCAGTAGAGATATGCTAAACAATATATGAGAATTAACTAAAATATGAGCATCAGATAAATATGCAACATTCTTAACCAACACATATTCTTTTCAAGGTCATTGAATATAGATAACCAATATCTCAGTTCATTTCCATTCTTCCACTTCGGGTAAATCAATTAACCAAATTCATTATTATCAAGGCAACCAATATGAGACTACAACTTAATGGTTCAAAATTCAATACATTCATCAATCCAACACTTCTATTTCTTGCCATTTTACGGAACCACATCCGAGGGAACCGACACCTATAAATATATAAGATTTCGGGACTTTCACCCTAGACACTCCGGCCAACTTAATTCTCAATGGAGTTCATCCCCTATCTCCTCCCACAATGGAGTACGTCCTCTATCTCCTCCCAAACAATGATACATATACAATGTATTTAAACAGGTCGTCATATACAATGACTAATCAAAACACATATTCAATGGCTAATCAAAACACATATTCAATGGTTCAATCAAACCGTCATATTCAATGACATAATTCAATTGATTGGTTTCAATCTTCCTAATTCTCATGCAGTTTCTACAACAATCATAGCTATCCTCCACCGATAGCCTAAAGCAGATATTTCTAAACAGATAAATAAATCTATCAACAGATAATTTATCAAATTCCCGTAGGTGAGTGTTTTATCAAATCCAACTATACCATTCATTTACACATTCCCCCAATTTCATGTTTCCCAAACCAATTTCATTATTCATACAAAATGATTATTTAGTTCAAATTAGAGCAATCTTTCCCCCTTTCCTAAATATTACACCCAAGACCAAATTTCACCAATGATACTCAAACAATATCATATTCAAGACCTCTCATACACATATGGTACCAAATATGGAAAACCCCTCTTTCAAATATCAAAACCCTAACCCTAACTTCACCCAAATCTTCCCAAATCCCACCATTTATACAAAATGACAAATATCTAGGTTAAAGCTCATAACAAAGAGTAGAATATCCCTACCTCAAGTGTAGAACTCAAGAGGAAGAAGGAGAAACTTTGAAGATGCCCCAAACTCAACTTTTCTTGGATGAAATGGAAGCCCACAAGATACTCTATCTTTTTAATAAAGGGACAAGGGTTGAGAGATCCCCAAATGAAGGTGTATTTTGAGAGAGAGTGAGAGTTTTAGAGAGAGAGGCTGCCGGATTAGGGTTTGGAAAAGAAATGAAATAAAAAAGTGATGTAAAATAACTCTGCTGCGAACTGATATACGTAGTCTTCACTCGAGCGGAGAAGTTGTCGCTCGAGCGACCAGACACAACAAGTGACCTCGCTCGATCGCAAGAAACGTCGCTCGAGCGCACAATGCCAATCTTCAGGTTTGCCACAAACGCAGATGCATGCTCGAGCGCAAGAAGTCTCGCTCGAGCGAAGAAACAATCCCACAAAGCTCGCTCAAGCTCAAGAAGCCTCGCTCGAGCGAAGAACTTACATCTTCTCAAAAAAAACTGGGCCTGGAAAAGAAACCTGAAGACCCTCAGTTCTCGCTCGAGCGCAGGAGACCTCGCTCGAGCGAAGAAGCAAATTACACAAGGCTCGCTTGAGCGCAAGAAGCCTCACTAGAGCGAAGAGGCCAAAATCTGGACAACAATCATTTGAACCAACTAACAACCAACCTATTCCAAACTCACCCAACAAGTCCCAACACTCGAATTCAAAGAATTAAAGGAAAGAAACAAGACGTAGACAACAACCTACAATCACGAAACCCGAGTCCGGAACACAATAAAGGTCGGGGTAAAACCGGGATCGATATATGGTTTCCATTTACAAATCCTATGTAGATATCTATTCGATCAGTGTTGCAATAGGTACTGATCTAAGTGGTAGAACTGTCAAGCACTGTTGCATGGATAAATGATAAAGAACAACTCGGTAGTATGATGCTATCAAATGGCCTATGTTAGGCATAGTCATCTAATGATTAAATCCAGGGCTAGATTCGAAGTAGGATAAGATAGAAGTAAGGTCATCAACCCTTTCCTTTGAACCAAATAGTTGCATGTAGTGCATTATATTCGAATGCAGCTCAAGTGTAAGTCTTGGTTTTCTGCCATTAATAATGACAAATCCAGTCTTTTTTCCAACGTCAGAAGCCCATTTCATTAATGCTTGATGACTACTAAAAATCTAAAGATAATAAATACATTTATACGTCAAATTATTAATAAAACTCAATACAAATTAAAAATAAAAAAAAAATTGTATTCATAAAAAAACTTAACAGATCTCGTCTGTAATAAATTCATGACTAGAGTTCACTAATAATGTAGTACTTGCATTGTTGCAATGAATAGAAGCATAATCCTTTCGAACAAAAAAACATAAAATATAAAAGAAATGAAACTGAAAATACACGGTAATGAGTAGCCGAACAAATTAAAAAAATTCGACATTGGGTTATCGGAAATATATCTTTTATTTGGCAGTTCGTTACCAGACATATATTTTTTGTTTAGCAATGTGATGTTAGACTATTTTATTTTGTTTGATTTCGAAACACCGAACAAAAATTGAAGAACAGTCCAAAAAAACGAAACAAAAACTTACCAAACAAATAAAAAAAATCACCATTTCACTTTTTTGATATTTTTTCACCACCGTTTTTTCATCCATTGCTTTCTTCTATGATCAAAATACTATAATTTTCACTTTTTGAAAAGAGATGTGTAAGAGAAAAGAAAAATTGAGAAAGAAAGAAGCAGAGTATTGAAGACTAATAAGTGTAATTATATAATAAAATATATTTAATTTTAGTATTTTGTCTTTAAAGGTAATTTCACACATGGATAAAATTGGAAGAACAAAAAAAAAATCCCATACGGAGGATGTAAAGAAGTAAAGTAGTGGTGTAAATAGAATCATTCTATTTAGTTATAGATATATATTAGGAGTAATGTTAGGGATTCCAAATATTTTATTAAGCTTTCCATTAAATGTTTCACATGAGTGTGGAACATACATGGGATCCACATGGTATGAGTTTCACACTCATGTGAGACATTTGATAAAATATTTGGAATCCCTAACCTTTTTTATTTATTATAGACCCTCTCATCATGTCTTTTAACAATAGAGGAATCACAAAATGTAAAATGTAAAATTCAAATTGATTAAATTAAAATTTTAAGTATTAAAATAAAATTTCATACAAATTAAAACAGACTGACTAATAGTGTAATTAAGATTATCTATATCCAAACCTTCAAAAAATTGTATGTTAAATTTCTTTAAAAATTTAAGTGTCAAATTGACATATATAAATTTGATATATCTAAAAAAAAAATTTCACCCGGTGTGTTAAACTTATTATTTTATTGCATTAATTTTAATTGTTTTTATTTTAATTTTTTTGAACTCTTTTATTGGTTCTCACTATTAAAATATTAAAAACAAAAGCATTTGACGTCTTCTTTATGGTATGTCAAATTTGACATTGTTAAGACATGTCAAGTTGACATCTCACTTTTAAAGATCTAAGTGGAACATAATTGGATGTCAAATTTTGTTGTCAAAAATGCCACATCACTATTGTCATATCAGGTGAAAATGCTCCACAAGACAATAATTAAAGGAGAAATAATTTTTGTAAGAAAGTAATAATTAATGCACATCGAATGTAATGATATGATATAAAATATTGTAATAAAATATTTGATTAGGATACATAAGTCTTGAAACTGAATAAAAAATAATTTAAAAATTAAATATTGTGTTTTATTTTATTAAAATATTTCAATACGAGACACAATACAAGAGGAAGGTATCCATATAAGTGAAAAAACTAAGGGAGAATTACTACACAGGGCATTTTTTAAAATTATTTTTAAATCAGTGATAAAATTTAAAATATTAATAATTAAATTCATAATTTTTTTTTATTAATTTGTAAATAATTTATAAACAATGTGTACTTTTCCCAAAAACTAGTCACTCAACCCTACCTACTACAGGTGTAGAAAATTATAAAAAGGGCAAATTGTAGTTTTGTTACACAGCAAAAATGGTGAATATGGATGTTTTTGATGTTGAACTAGTTTCCAGTGAAACCACCAAGCCATCTTCACCAACACCTTCCCACCTAAAAACATTCAATCTCTCTCTCTCTTTTAGACCACATTACTACTCCATTTTATATTCCAACAGCCATCTTCTATTCCTCTAACATCAATGCCAACCAAATATTGCAAAACCTTTACGTTGTATTTGGTTGAGAGATTTGAATAGGGAAAAGGTAGGTGAAATATGAATAACATAGTTTCATACGACTTTTTTCTTTCTTTTTTCAAATCTCTCAACCAAACATAGCGTAAGAATTCTCTGCCTGAAGCCTTGTTGATCTTCTACCCGCTTGCAGGGCGGACTAAAGATCATCTCTCAGTCGATTGTAACGAGGGTGTTCTTTTTTCACAAACCAAAGTTAACTGTCAATTGTCTGAATTTCTCAATACCCCCTGATACGAACAACTTAATCTTTCACCTTCTTCCAATGGTAGATATTTCGATTGAGAGACTGAATTAGGCGGTACAAATGGCTATTCAAGAAAACATATTTACTTGTGGGGGAATATGTATTGGCTTGTACTTCTTGCACCAAATCATGGACACAACGACCCTAAAGGCTTTCCTTAGTTGCTGGGAAGCCATTGCAAGCAGGCCGTAGGGCAAAAAATCATATTCATACCCCCTCAATATCAATGCAGCCTCGCTCTTCCCTCCCCGAAGTGACTCCCAATCACCACCACCAGAAGAAGAGAATTTGGGATCATTTTTGTTCCATCCAATGTGGTTACAAAAAAAACAAAGTGGAGTTTCGAGGAGATTCGTGTTTGATGGTGCAGCAATAACTGCACTGAAAGCCAAGGTGGCTAACGAAGCTATGCCCAATCCAACTCAGTTCAAAATTGTGGCTAGCTTCATATAGAAATGTGCTATCTCTGCATCTACATCATTATTGGGCTCCTAAAAGCCAAGTGTAATTTTTTTTTGCAGTAAACTTGAGACCCAAAATGGTGCCACCAATGTCACAGAAGTCCATTGGAAACATCATGTTGTACGTAACAGCATACCATAGCGGAGAAGCAACAAAGCTAAGTAGCAAGGTGGATTTACTGAGAGGAGCCATACAAAAAATCAATGGCGATCACATACTAAGTTTGCAAGGAGACCAAAGCTTTGCGGTTGTGAGTGGAGCTGTGGATGAGCTGAGAAACATGACTTCAGATCAAACACCTGATCTATATATGTAGGGTTCTACGATGTCAACTTTGGATGGGGAAAGCCTCCCTAGATTACGAATCCTGTTCGAGATGAAAAGGCTTGATTTACCCAAATAGCATTTATTTGATTGATACCAAATCAGGTGACGGAGTAGAAGCATTTCTGCTCTTGCCTCAAAGTCATATGGGCAAACTGCTCTGCGACCAAGAGTTCCTCACACTTGTCTCAATCAACCCTAATATTTTAGTGTTAGGATCATAGACACCCAGAAAATAACAACAAACAATCGCATCCCAATGCCTACGTCCACGGAACCGAAACGAGAGTTTTACTAAAACAGAGCAAATACAAAATAGAGGAGGAGAAAGAATCTCACTCACTCACAGCTCTCTCTCTCTCTCTCAAATTTCTTATGATACAATACATCCTCTCCATCTCGTCTCTATTTATACACGAAGATGAGAGAGAAAGAGAGAGAGAGGAGACAAACCCACCACAATTTTCTACCTTCTTAATGGCGAGAGTCAATAGTGGCAACAACGTGAAGAGAAAAGAGAGATACCCAACTCAGACCTCCTTCACTTGAGGTGGAAGTCTTCCTATGCCATCTTTGCATGCATGCATGTAGGTTGGATCTAACAATTCTCCCCCTCCATACCCACATGCATGACTAACTTCTCACTTGAAGTCTATCCCGATAATGTCTCTGCAAATTTCGAGTTTGACTCTCGAGACCACCTTTGTAAGCATGTCAGCTAGATTTTTATTTGTGTGGATGTTGATTAGTTCCAATAACTGCTTTTCTATCACTTCGCGTATCCAATGATATTGAACATCAATGTGTTTTGTGCGAGAATGGTACATAGAATTCTTGCTCAGGTCTATGGCATTCTGGCTATCACAATGTATCGTGAACTTTTCTTACTTTAATCCCAGTTCTTGGAGAAACTGCTTCAACCACAACATCTCTTTCCCAGCTTTCGCTGCATCAATATACTCTGCCTCGGTTGTGGATAAAGCAACACACTTCTGCAGCTTGGACTGCCTAGACACAGCTCCCCCCATGAAAGTGAATAGAAATCCTGATGTAGATTGTCTATCATCAAGATCGCCTGCCATATCTAAATCAGTACAGCCTTCCAAGCCTGGTTTTGCTCCTCTAAAACACAAACACATTTTTGTCATACCCTTGAGGTATCTCACTTGACTGCTTCCCAATGCTCTTTCCCTGGATTAGAAAGGAATCTGCTTACTACTCCAATAGCATGAACAATATCTGGACGGGTGGACACCATTGCATACATCAAACTCCCTACGGTGGATAAGTAAGGAATAGCCTCCATCTCTTCTCTTTCTTTTGTAAAGGTGGGACAAAAACTCTTGCTCAGCTTGAAATGATTAGCCAGCGGAGTACTGACTGGCTTGACATATTTCATGTTGAACTTCTCAATTACCCGTTCAACGTACTTCTCCTATGATAGCCACAACTTCTTGGCTTCCTTGTCACACATAATTTTCATGCCCAAAATTTGTTGTGCAGGGCCTAGGTCCTTCACGTCAAAGGACTGTGATAACTCCTTCAGTGATCTGGTTGCTGTGGCATCTTGTCTAACAATCAGCATGTCATCGACATAGAGCATGAGTATGATGAAGTTTCCACCAAGAAATTTCCTGATGTATACACACTGGTCTGCAACAGTTCTCTTGTACTCATAATCCACCATAAATGAGTCAAACTTCTTGTACCACTGTCTCGGCGCTTGTTTGAGGCCGTAGAGACTCTTTTTAAATCTACAGACTAAGTTTTCTTTCCCTTTGACTTCAAAACCTTCTGGCTGCTCGATATAAATTTCTTCCTTCAGATCACTATGGAGAAATGCCGTTTTCACATCCATCTGTTCAAGTTCCAAATTCAAACTGGCCGCTAGTCCCAAAACTACTTGAATGGATGTCATTTTCACAACTGGCAAGAAGATTTCATCAAAATCAATGCATTTTTTCTGCCGAAAACCTTTGACAACCAATCAAACCTTATACTTGACTAGCTTTCTACTGTCATCTTTCTTCAACTTGAACACCCATTTGTTCTTCAGTGCTTTTCGACCCTGGGGAAGTTTTTCCAAATCATAAGTCTAATTTTTCTGCAAGGACTACATCTCTTCTTGCATAGCTTGCTGCAAGCTACTCTTCTCCTTATGATTCTGAGCTTTTTGAAAACTTTGTGGCTCCCCTTCATCAGTAAACAAAATATACTTAGAAGCAGGGTATTTTGACGACAGCTTAGACTTTCTTGTTGATCTTTGTAAATGTGGACCAACAGTCTCTGGCGGAGGTGGTTGTGGCTCCCCCTGCTCAACACCCTCTTCTTTTAGTTCTTTTTCTTCTAGAAATCCATCTTGCAACTCTACATCATTGGCTACATGCTGCAGTAGCCCTTCTTCGTTAGTGGCATGTTGTGATGGTGCAGGATTCAGAACAATTTCTAAAACATTATCAACTTTGGGTTTGGCTGGTTGCCGAAAGTCTTCTAAGGCCTTGCTTTCTTGAAATACCACATCTCAACTTCAAATGACCTTCTTGTTTTTCGGATCCCACAATCTGTATCTAAATTCTTCATCTCCATAGCCAATAAAGATGCATGGAGTGGCTTTATCATCTAGCTTCTGTCTGTGCTCCATGGACACATGTACTAATGCTTTGCGCCCAAACACTCTTAAGTGAGAGTAAGACATCTCCTTTCCAGACCATACTTCTTCCGGAATCTCAAAATTCAGTGGAACTGATGGCGATATGTTAATCAAATAACAAGCAACACGAACAGCTTCTCCCAAAATGGCTTTGGTAGCTTCATCATTTTGAGCATACATCTAACCTTCTTCATAATGGTTCGGTTCATTCTTTCGGCTACACCATTGTGTTGTGGGGTTCCAAGAACAATCTTCTCATGCTGAATGCTGCGGATAGCACAGTACGCTTCAAATTCCTTTGATGTATACTCGCCTCCATTGTCTGTTCGGAGACACTTTAGCTTCTTTCTAGTCTCCTTTTCCACGATAGCATGGAATGTCTGAAAATGCTGGAACACCTCAGCTTTGGTCTTTAGGACATAAACCCATACCTTTCATGATGCGTCATCAATTAACGTCAAGAAGTATTTTCTGCCACCCGAAGATTCCACTTCTATGGGACCGCATACATCAGAGTATACTCTGTTCAACAACTCTGATTGTCTTTTGGATGATGAGTGGAATGCGACTCTATGTTGTTTCCCAAACAAGTAATTGTCACAAGGATTCAATTTTGTATCTTTGGCAAAGGGAATAAGAGACTTCTTTGCCAGAATTTGCAACCCTTTCTCACTCATGTGACCCAGCCTTTTGTGCCACAAATTTGGTGATGTCTCATCTTCTGCTGCGTTGAGGCTATCTGAATGCACCTCCACATGAGTCTTGTATAACGTGCCACTTGCCTATCCACTAGCTACCACCAGAGATCCCTTTTTCAACTTCCATATGCCTTTGCCGAAGTAGTTCTCATAGCCTTGTCGATCTGAGGCTATCCCTGAGATAAGATTCAGGCGTAAATCGGGAACATGCCTGACATCTTTCAACACCATCGTGCACCCAACTTTAGTTTAGATGCAAACATCGCCGATCCCCACAATCTTTGAAAAATTGGAGTTACCCATCTTCACTATACGAAAATCTCCAGCTTGGTACGTACTGAAGAACTTCTTTCGGGGTGTGGCGTGGCAGGAAGCTACTATATCTACCACTCACTCGGTGTCATTGTCTAATATATAGAGGCATTCTTATTCTTCAACAGAGAATAATGCAATATCCTCTGAGATAGTTACTGTAGTGTTTCCCTCTTCGGCCTTTGGCTGTCTATTGCCTTGTTTTTGTTCTCCCTTCAAAGCATAACAATATTTCTTTATGTGACCCTCCTGGCCATAATGGTAACACTTGAACTTCGGCCGGCTCGTACCTTCTCTGGATTTCCCTTTGTCTTGAGATTTTCCTCTGCTGCATTCTCTGCATTTGCTTCTCTTCTTGCTTTTGCCTCTGCCTTTGCCTTTATTTTCTATGACAAGGGCATGGGACGGATCTCCACCCATGTCTTTCTTTCTTGCCTCTTCACTGAATAGAGCATCTGTAACCATGTTCATGGTCAGTTTTCCTTCTGGTGCAGAGTGCTAAGGAACACCACCAACGTCTCCCAACTGTCTGGCAAAGAACTGAGTAACAATAGGGCTTGCATCTCATCATCTAACTCCATTTTGCCAATTGCCAGTTGGTTCACCATATTTTGAAACTCACTGGTGTGTTCAGTAATAGAGATACCGCATTTTAGCTTCAAATTTATAAGTCTTCTCATTAGGAAGGCTTTGTTCCAAGCAGTCTTCGACTAGTACATGCCTTCTAACTTCGTCCAGAGAGCATATGCATCAATTTCCTGGGTGACATGGTGAAAGACACTGTGATCAATCCATTGTCTGATTTGGCCAATGGTTTTTCAATTCTTCCACTTCCGATCTTCGTCATTTTCTATTGCTAGTTTG
Source organism: Camellia granthamiana (assembly GCA_036172215.1). Classification (NCBI taxonomy): domain Eukaryota; kingdom Viridiplantae; phylum Streptophyta; class Magnoliopsida; order Ericales; family Theaceae; genus Camellia; species Camellia granthamiana. The sequence continues at coordinate 37,826,644 of CM069910.1, forward strand.
ACTCAATTAAGCTCAATGGGGTCAAACAAATCTCAACAATACAGGACATCCTCCATTTTGGGCTTCCAAATGGCATAATTAGAAGCATTCAGCTTCATCATGGATCCCAAAGTCAATGTTGATTCCTTCATCATACAGAAAGTGATCTTTGTTTGAAAAATAGGCTTCGTTGTAGAGTTCGGACTGGTCAAATTAGCCTAAAAAGCACTTTGGATTGCCAAAATGAAAACAACAAATTTTTAAAATTTGATTTGCAAAATTTGACCAACAAATGTGTCTGAAATATCCCAAATAGTTGGAAAGCACTATTGCATTATCAAAAACGGACTCATAATGGCTCAAATCAAGCTAAAATGGGTTGAACAGTTCAGATCGACCGAATCTAGTGCGGCTAAGATGCACCAGAAAATTCCTTCGGTTCAGTTGGCGTTAGGTTGACGTCAGCGACGGTGGCGTGGCTTGGCCGGTGAGCGGCTTCGTTAGTGGCTCGGGCAACGGCTCAATCAATGCAGCTTAGTCAACAGCTTGACGCCTTGGTCAACGTGGCTTGGCTCCGGTCAATGACTCTATCAGCAGTTTGACTCTGTCTCGGCTTGGCTCCAGCTTGGCTAGGATGACGTCAGCAGATAATGGCGTGACGTCAACAATCGACAACAGGATGACGACACTCCGGTCACCCTCTCTGGCATAATGACGTCAGCGTCTAGTATAAGCGCATGTGGCACGTGCTTGCACGTGAGATCATGCGTCTTCTTTCTTTGGAGGCGCGTGCAGTGCGTATGAGAGTGGGAGCGCGTGAGAACGGCGTCACAAAGCATGTGGGACGCGTGCGGACCAGTTCGGCTTCCTTTTCCAATACGGTTTTCACCACTGTGCTCGTCTCGTCGAGGGCTTTCACGTGGTGTGATCAAAAGTGGATTTCAACCAATTTGAATTCTGGGCAAATTTTAATAAACACACTCTGTTTTGTCCAAAAAACACTCCACCGGCTCTGATACCACATTGTTAGGATCATGGACACCTAGAAAATAACAACAAACAATCACACACATAAATGAGACACAAATATTTACGTGGTTCAGCCCAATGCCTACGTCCACGGAACCAAAACGAGTGTTTCACTAAAACAGAGCAAATACAAAACAGAGGAGAAGAAAGAATCTCACTCAACTCACAGCTCTCTCTCTCAAATTTCTGATGATACAATACATCCTCTCCCTCCCGTCTCTATTTATACACAAAGATGAGAGAGAGAGAGGAGACAAACCCACCACAATTTTCTACCTTCATAATAGTAAGAGTCAACAGTGACAACAACATGAAGAGAAGGAAGAAATGCCCTACTCAGGCCTCCTTTACTTGAGGTGGAAGTCTTCCTACATCATTTTTGCATGCATGCATGTAGGTTGGATCTAACATTTAGTTCCATTGCCTCCTAATAATTAATTATGTTAATTGGAGGCTTATAATAAATTGTGGCAACTGAGTCAAATCCATGATGAATTTGTTTCTTTCATGTGTTCTCTTCTCCTGTTGTTCTTTTTATTATTTCGAGTGTGTGTGCAACTTTTTTTTTTAATCAACAAAAGAGAAATATTATTAATGGAAAGAAATATATAGAAGAGAAAATTTTGGATTGAAAATGCATCATTGTCAATGCAACGCAACGCATCCGAACTATGTTGGCACCCAACGCAAGACCAATCGTATGCACAATCCAAAACGACAACAAATAATTGGTGAGGATCCAATTTTACAACAAGATCAAACTCCATGCCAAACACCACAAATAAAAACAACCAAAGGCTATTAGCAACCACACCCAGAAACAGAACATCACAGCCATCAGCAATACTTTGTTTATATTTTTCATTCACCATGAGTGATCTTGGATCACGTCTCAGCATGGTTCTAAATCGTGGTATTGGAACATGTAACGATATTGATCACAAAGTATCAATATTAGGAGTATCAAGTGAAACATATCGGGAATCGAGTGTCGTGTGTAAGACTAAATTAATTATTTAGTCATTATGTTGACCCACATGATATGGTAATATGAATTAAAGATTTGGCAGGATTATGATTCCATATTTTTTGCTACAATTAATTGGTAAATAAAGAAGAGTGTTTTCCAAGTATCCTACTTCGATGGGAAAGTGGAATAATCATTGTTGAATAAGGAAACTGGTCCTCTCTCTACCTATAAAAAGACATTCAGACTACCCATTAAATTATTCTGAAGTCAATGTATTCTAAAGAGGGTTAAGGAAGAGAAACATTTTTCCACTAATATTATTATTAGGTTTATGTTCAATTAATTTTGGATCACTTAAAGGTTTCGTATAATTGATCCGGGAATGTTATTTATTTTCTGCATTTTGTTATTATTTGTGAAAATCATGATAGTTAATGAATTTGGATTATGAAGGTTGTTATATGTATAACACCATAAAATTATTTACATGTGGTATTAGAGCTCATGTTTCAGAACAACATGATTTTTTGATTAAGTAAATATCAATTAATTTTGATTACAATTATTATTGTCTTGATCCAAAATTTTCAATTTGCTAAACATGATATGAAATTTAATATGTAACTCTTATGTTCCTACTTTGGATTGGATTGCGTATTATATAAATAATATTTATTTAATGAGAGCTAACTGTTTGATGATAAACTGAATGTTTTAATATTTTGATAATTGAATACTATGAATGATTTTATCTTTATTATGAGGAAAGGTTTACTGGAGAATGACCACTGTATTGTTTGATTTAGTAATGCGTAAAGATATTCGTATTACATAATGAATCATTATTATTCATGTTTTGCTGAATTTTATATTATCAAATTTTACTATGAGACACAATAAAGTGTCATTAAATTTTAGTATGAGAAAACATATTAAAATTTTATTGTGATCTTTATAGTACCAAATATATTGCTATTTAAGGATCTAATTATAACCTCTAAAAATTATTTCAATATGATATTATTATCACCATTATGTATAAGTTCGATTTTTGTGAGTGGTTTGATAAGGTACAAAAGTATATATATTCTTATGTGACATAAAATATGAATTGTGTTAATATTTGTTATCTTAATATTATTCTTATGATTTAGTAATATGCATTATGATTATGATGATGAATAATTTGAATAAATTATTATTTATTCAATAATGACCATGCAAAGTTTTTATTGTGATTTGAAATTTAAATTATGATATGATTGGTAGTTGCCAAAGTGACCCAATCGGAATGACACATAGATATCAAATCAAATAATTGAAATTTAATACCCTTCCCAAGTATTAAATATTAATGACTTTGCAAATCGCAATTCTTTAATTACAAAAATATTTGGTTGGCCCAAAGGTACACCACTTCTAAGTAATTGTCGAATTGGAATAGGATAGTTGATGGGTATTCATAGCTGATATTAGAATGAATACCCAAAGGTAACAAACCTACTTAATTATAAATGTTTTATCAACTAGTCCTATTGGTAAAAGGGAATCACCATAATTGTTAAATAGTATGCCATTAGATTATACCAAAAGTAGATCACAGTGATATTATTAGTGATTGTTTAAACATATGTTTATCCTGACTAACTGTGAATTATTGATTAGTCTTAGCATTAATGTAGTGAGCATGAATTATTGATTAAAGTTTTATTTCGCTATATTTGCATACTTTGTTTGTTTCGATTTTAAATGAAAAAGATTTCTCAAAATAAATATAACAAGTTTAGTTTCATTTCGATGTTTTGAATTTTGACTTAATATTACTATTTGAGAAATTTACTGCTATTATGTTTCAAGCAATGTAAAGAAAGAAAAGACTTTTCATAAAGTATGAAAGGATCAAACAAATAAAGTTTATGTTTTTATGCGAATGAGTATAGCCAACGTTAAGTTTTAACTTCTTTAAATTGATAATACTAAATAATGTGAACGTTTCCGAACTGTTAATAAGTTTTTTGCTGGGACACTTATGGTTAAGCTTACCAACATAAAGCTTGATGGTATACATGAGATGTATGAGCATGTCATTGAATTATCTAACTTAATTGCTCAATTAAAGAATTTAAGAATATTTGTGAATGAGTTTGTTTTCGTGCTATTTATTTTGAATTATTTATCTCTTCAGTATGGATCATTTATATTAATTATAATTCTATGAACAGTAAGTAAAAAGTTAATAAATTGACTAGTATGTTTATTTAAGAAGAGACAAAACTTAAGTAATTGAAATTCATCATTTATTGATCTTGTAGTTCAAGGAGTCGAAAAGAAAGGGAGAATACTTAGAAAAGGACATAAAGAAATAGCCACAAAAAGAAAATGAATCTGCTCAAGATTTTCAGCCTTATATGAGGATAAGAGGAGCAGAGAAGCAAGGAGCAGCAAAGAGTCGCGGAACAACAAATAGGGAAGATGGATGATGGATATATGTTTTTCGGCAGAAGCCACAAAGGAATATGGAAAATACGAGCATTCACACATTATTTGTGGACAATCTTCCAGAGTCCATGAATCCTAACAGTCTTTATAACATATTCGCAAAGTTCAGTGTGGTCAAAGATGTGTTCATCCCACTTAAGAGAAGAAAAATCATAAAATCCTGATTTGGTTTCGTTCGTTACGATTGCCAAATTGCAACAAAGGTGGCTATGCAAAAGGTAAATGGAGTTTGCTATGATAACAAATCTTTAGTAGTTAAGAGCGCTGCATTTAGAAGAGATCAGAAAGGTGAGGTACAAAATCTAAGTAAGCAAGACATGCAAGGAAAACGGAATGACGCGGGGTGGGTGAATAGAAGACTATTGTTTGCAAAGGTGGTAAGAAGAGGGGAAAAACCAAAAGATTGGAAGATGTAGTTATAGCAGAGGAATATGGAAATTGGTGGTTATGTGAGAGTGTTGTAGCTAGGCTCAGGAATACTTGTCCGTTTTCAGACTTTAGGAAGGAATTTTTAAAAAGAGGTCTGAAGACTGTACAAATTCGAGAAGGGGAATGAAGGTTAGCAATACTATCTTTTGATTCGGTATAGGCATTAAAGAACAGGAAAGAGGTGTTGGGAGAATGGATTAATGATTGGTGTGAAAACGTAGTAGAATGGAGGGAAGATCTTGTGTTTGAACAAGAAAACGAGGTCTGGTTACGCTGCTATGGTGTACCATTGAATTTATGGAATACTACAAATTTCAGAAAAATTAGGGAATTATGGGGAAAGGTATTAGAGGTTGAAGATGTTACTATGTCCATGTTATCCTTAGCATATTGCAAGCTTAAAATCTTGACAAAGTCTATGGAGACCATTAACAAGTGTGTTAAGTTGATAAGTAAAGGCTTCATAAGCAAAATCAGGGTGTGTAAAGAGTTATGTTTATGTCAAGAGCATCAGAGAGAAGATAACTCATCAAATTTCCAATTCAGTGAAGCTCAAGGTGCAGAAATAGAAGATGGAAACGAGGAAGATGATGATGACATGGATGAATCAGAGGATAAAGTAGATGGCAATGATGATGTGGCACATGATCATAGGGAGGGGAATGGTGTGTCAAAGGAGGGCAGCAGTGGCAGTTCATTTGCTGTGTTAGTAGTAAGTGAGATGTGCTATGAAATGGGAGACCCAAGAGTAACTGGGACAGGTCTGGGAAAAGAGATAGGCATGTACAAGGTATTGATTAAAAACAATAACAGGGGAAGTAGAAGAATTACAGGGTGTGGGCCTTCAGTGGGTTTTATAAAGAGCATAAGCTGTCACGCCCCAAAAATAATCCCACATAACTATTACATCAACCCACTTCTAAAATGAGATATTAACCAAAATCATTTACATGGTTCCAAATGCTTACTAAAGTATTCACACATGACATTATACATTTATTTACAAACTAGTACATGAACCGATAGCATGTCAAAGAAAATCATTAAATCACAACAAATAAGGCCCTCAAGGGCTTACAAGTTCCAAGGCAATAGCCCGGTTACACATAATGGTCTCTCGAACCCAAACACATTAGCCCTTGGCTTACAACAAATATCACAACAAAATAAGAGTCAAACTACTCTTCTTCAATTATCTCCACGCCCTTAACTTGGCGGGGTCACCACATCTTTACCTGCACAAATTCCCATAGGGGTGAGCATAAAGCCCAGTAGAGATTTCTCACAAAGTATATACAGTTATGCCAATTCCATCAACGTTAAAAATGCATTTGTAATGCCATACAAGTGCCAATAATGAAGGAAAATTTTATTTTGATGCACTATTTCAAAATCATCATGTTCTCAATAATATTCAATGCACAATTTTAAATTCACCATATTCTCGATAATATTTAGCAATCTCATCAATTTCAAACTTCCAATATTTAAATCAACAGGGGCGGTAAATACGATACTGGTAATCCCTAGGCTGGTGTCTACAACTAGACTCTACGAGTACTACCAAACTATCATTTTTACTGGTATTAACCGGAAGGCTCGACACCTATCCGTGCGGCCTTCGGGTCTTTCACCCTGGACACTCAGGCCAACTTATCAAATTCATCTACACCTCCTATCCGGACTTACCAATGTATTTACCCCATACACATTTCCATTAGTTCTCATCACAATAACCTTTTTCGTCATGATGTAAATCTCTTCAATTTAGATTCACAATGCACAATGATAAATGAAGTAATATGCAATGCAATAATCTTTTCCATACCTCATAACATTTCTCCATTTTGAATATCTCTACAACAATGCCAACATTTACATTCTCATATTCTCCTTTCAATATTCATCCACAAAATTTAACATGAGTCATCAACATATTGCCACAATTCTCTTTTCACATGCCATAACAATTTAATCTCTCCATGGCTACAAGTGACATATCTCAAATATAAATCCCCACTATTTACAATTTTCCCACCATTTATGATATCCAATGATTTATCACACACAAGCTTGCATTATTCAAGTATTAGCCATAGCATTTAAATAACACTTCCTTCTCATACATCAAGTAAATCAGTCATCTTGGTAAACATTGATAAAAACACTCTCATACATCATTTTAACACAAGAAAGTAAGAAATTTCAAGACATTTTCCATTTTACCAAAAATCCCCAATTTCTAGAGTTTTTATCAATAACAAACGTTCATCATTTTCTTATAGGAACTCCATCACACCATTTTCCATGAGTTTAATAGAGGAAAACCCACAAAATAGTAGTAAAAGGTTGGAATACAAACTCACATTCAAGACCCTCTTCATTTTGAAATCAAAATCAAAGAAATCAACTCAAAACTTCAAAACCCTTTTTAAATCAACATTAATCTAGCAAAACTTGTATATATGACTCAAGAAAACCCTACCTCAAAGCTTGATGAAGAACAAGATGAGATGAAACCCCAGCTTTAAAAGATGAGAGAGAGCTTTGATTTCTTCTACCCAAGTGAAGCCCTATTTCTTGATCTCCAAGATTTAGAGGGAGAAGATGAAGATCTTGACCCAAGAATTTGCAAAATCAAAGTGTTTTGGTGTTTGGAGAAGTTTTCTAGAGAGAAATAGGATTTAGAGTGAGAAAGGAAGGTGTATAATGGATGATATATTCGGACCAAAATGTTATATAAAAACAGGGCTCGGACTGCCCGTTTGGTCGCTTGTGCAGCCTTCCCCACCGCTCAAACGGCCCACCTTGACCGCTCGTGCGGCCCACTTCCTCCGCTCGTGCGTCGATTTCAGAATGCAAAAATCTGGGTCTCAGCCTCCATCGCTCGTGCGGCCATACTCGCCGCTCGTGCAGCCCATCCCCGCACGTGCGGCCTAGGGCCCCCCACGTGCGGCCCAAGCCCAGCCATCCAAAAATTCCACTTCGCTCCCGGCAACCCGAAATCACCCGTGCACCCTCCAGAACATCCGAAATTTAACAACAAACGGAAATACGAACCAGAAAATCATTCCCGGACATTTCAAATCCAACGTGGATAAAAGGAAACGAAGCGAAAAGGAAAAAGAAAAGGAGGAAAGGAACCGGTCGCCACAACCTCCCCACCATAGGAAATTTCATCCCCGAAATTTAGACAACCCAATCAAACGGGAAACTCTAACAATTATTACCATACCATCAAATTTCAACTCACATTATTGATCTTTAACCAACATTCATCATGTTCTATTATCATTATTCTCCAAAGTAATAATTTTCCATTTTAAACATTTGGAATAACACATCCATAGCAATTCATTTTCCTTTCACAATCTCAAGCTTAGATTAACAACACACAACAACACATGATCAACAGTTTAATATCCTTCACTTCAATACAAAGAAACATTACAATCTGAAATCTACATTAAGCATGCTCAATTAAATCCGGATATTTGGAGCAGACTTCCGCCTCCCTTTCCCAAGTCACTTCCTAAGCATTGGCACCTGAAACACATAATGAACTCCCAAAAGTTGTGGCAGTAAAGCTAACCGGTACGCCACTTCCCCTATCCTCTCCAATAACTCGAAGGCCCAAAGAACCTCGGAGACCACTGACCACTCTTACGGAACCTCATCAAACCTTGCCTAGGTGAGATCTTAAGGAACATACGATCGCCCACTTCAAAGAACAAAGGTCGCCTCCTCCTATCGGCATAACTTTCTATCGACTTTGGGTCGTACTACCCTCTTTCGGGTGAGAGCAACTTTCTCGGTTGCCTCCCTAACAAACTCCGGACCTAACAATTGTGCATCCCCTACCTTGGCCCAACAAACTGGTGACCTACAAGGTTGGCCATACAAGGCCTCAAACGGTGCCAAGGAAGACCTCCCAACCAACCAAGGAAACCCAACACCAATTTCTGGCCACAATCAAATTTGGAGTACTACCCCAACTCTAAGAACACTAAGGATACCAAATTGGTCAAAGGATGCAAAGAAAGGGTCACTGACTTCCCCTCGGTTCACACCACTCACTGGGTCTATGAGACAAGACCAACGAACGACCACGGCAACCATTAGCCCAAACACTCTCCACGCTTAGCACTCTAACAAGATGGAAACTAGATCTCTACCACAAGATCCTTGATTACCTCATTTAAGGAAAAGGTCACAACAAAACTTGGCTCAAGACAAGACTCTGGTCTAACAAGTTCTTACAACGCCCAACAATCCACATAACCGAACGCACAAAACTTGAGATTTAGAATTACAATTAAAGTGGTTACACCATCGCACTATAAAGGTACAATAATCAACAATTCCGTTCCAAAAGAAGGTTTTCATCTTTTTCCCAATTATGGGTAAAAATCATCTCTTCATATACAAAACATTTTCTCCAAAGCGTTTCAAACACTCGCTGGTCACAAGTCAAAATGCATTTTCTTCCTTTCAAGCAAAAATCCAAAATTCGTTCATTTTAATTTCTACTCCACCGTAACAACCGGTGGAACCCTGCCGTTAACCAACAACACCCATCACCCACATGGTGATGCCACAACCACGACAACATAACATAGCTTTTCCACGATATTATTTAGCATAATACAACAATTATACCATTCCGTTCAGGCAATAACATTATTCTTACCACACAAGTTATTATTTACACAACGTAACAACACGATCACATAAACTAGTTAAAACGAAATTGTTCTTGTCATCTTAAAAGAAGGAAAATCTTTTTCTTATTTATACATTTTCTCCATTTTTTTTTTTTTTGCATTCGTGCTGTTTTTTCCAAGGAAGGATTCGTGTTTTAAACTTCGAGTAAAAACAATTCATTTTGTAATTATTTTTCCCAAAATAAGCTTTAAAATTTTATCCCAAGGGTTTTAGTTGAAGTAGAAATGCCAAGAAAGTTTTCAAAAACCAACAATCATATATCAATTTATCTTCTCAACAACACCCGATGAATCCTCACCATCACCCAATCACCTCCATCACACTCTCAGTGTTGTCACAATGAGACAACCACATCTTCCAATACAACAACAAATAGAAATAATGATGGTGTTAAATGGAACAATGCAGCACACATAACTTTCCAAACTCCGAAAGTTCCATACCAACACAAACATTAACTAAAAAGAGCAACGGTATCCAAAAGCCTATGAGTATTCCCAACCCAGAAGCTAACACTCTACCTCGATTCACGGCTTGAATAACTTACACAGAGATGCGCGCACCGATAACCACACACAAACACAAGGCCCAACGCCCTAGGCACAACCCATGGCACCACGCCGCCCTCTAGCCAAATTTGTACAAATTTTCCAAAAACTTAACTTTACAACCCACATCTAACCATTCTAAAGTGACTATTTGTCACCCTCCTTGATACCACTCAACTTAACTAATCACCCAAGAATTTCTACTCCTGGTCTTCAAACACCTACATACCATTCCCAAAGGAATTCTATTCACACGCCTAGATGGCCAACACACTCTTATGCCCAACACAAGACCGAGTAAGTCAACGGTGATCACGCGATCTAAGTTACTCAAGACAACCCTTACCAACGGTACACTCGTTACCTAAAACACCAACCATTCATCGCTTTAGTAATACTTCAAGTATCTACCCACGAAATTCTTTTCCCCACTCAAATCTCCACCAAAATCTAGCAACACTACAAGCTCATTCCACACACCTTTATTAACTCACAATTAACCTTGACCCAGCACTAGCCCTATTCATGGTCGATAGGACCCCAATGAACTCACAAATCAAAAATTTTAAAACACTAAGCAGCACACACAAACCCCATTCTCACTACCCGAGGTGTAAACCTCATACCCTCTTAGACATTCCTACATCACTTCCACTAATCTTCACAAAACTCTAAGGTTTCACACTTCCTCAAACTTAATACTACGCTTATCAAAATTTCTCGCAGACTTCTCAATCCCCATCAACAATTTCTAAATTAAACAAAAATCAAAGGCCATCACGAGACCATCACAAAATTCAACAGTTGATACACAATAGTACTAGGATCACCCATTCCATTCACACATTTCATTATACAGACATAACAAGGAATTTAAGTTTCATTAGCAAGCCCCAACACATGAGGGTAACAAACAACAATGCATACACAACACATAACTACGGTGCCTTAGCATCCTACAACACACTGATCAATCACAAAAGTTTCACAATTTATAGTGTAGATCTCTAAAACAAAAGTTCCTCTCAAGGGTAACACTATCGCGCTAGTTTAAAAGTCGACCCTCGCGAAGCTTCCAAAGCCTGGCCTCTTCGGGTCTAATACCGATAACGTCCCCGACTGGACTGATGGAACAAGGTCTGGCTAGATTCTGAAACACCAGAAGGATCAGCACGTAAAGGGCAAAAAAGTCTAGCATGACCCCGCTGACCACAATCGAAACAAACAATGGACTTCCAACTCTAAACCTGATTTGGAGCCTGAACCTTAGTGGATCCCGCAACGAAAGAGCTCGAAACCCTTGATGAAAACAAGGACTGAGTCTGGGAGTGAGCATGCGCTCGCCTCCATCTCTTGCTAAGTCTAGTGTGCTTATGAACTGTAGGAGTTACCGATGTGGCCTCCTCTCTAACTCGACCAACATTGCTAACCACGGCCTCTCTATGGGTCGCCGTCTCGACTAGATCAAAATAATTCTTCCACCTAGACTCAACCACCTTCTCCCAGATATCATCACGCAACCACCTCTCAAACTTATAACAACGGCGCTCCTCTGTTGCCACCAATTCTGGAGCGAATCTCGTCAAACTAGCAAACCTCCTCTCAAACTGAGCCAAAGGAGTAGCACCCTAGCGCAACTCGACAAACTGTTCCCTCAACCTTTGTCTAGCAGAAGGAGGGAAATACTTGGCCAAGAAGGCCTCGGTAAACGCAACGCAAGTGGTACCTACGATACCCTTCACATACTTCCACCAAGAATTTGCAGCCCCCTTCAATTGGAAGGTCGCCAAAGAAACCCTCAACCCCTTGTCGTCGACTCTGAGCATGTCAAGAGTCTTGGTAATCTATTCCAACCAACCCTCCACCTCCAGCGGTCTTGCCTCTCCCAAAAATTCTGGTGGATTGGAGCAAAAAAAAAACCCTTAGTAAGCTTGAGGGTACGCCCGTCGTCCCCCTCATCACGAGCTAGAGCATCATGTTCCGCTATCACAACCTCGCGTGCAACTTCCTTGCCGACAGCCGATGTTGTAACGACAGGCGCTAGGGGAACCGCCATGCCCCTACCGACACTCCTATTACACATCTATCTTCTAGTTCCCTGTATAGACATCCTATAAAATTCAAAAACAAAATCAACTAAGTGCACGACGCAATAGCCTCCCCGAGGCACACACTCTCACCACCACGACTTTGAACCCTTCCCGACATCTAAATTAAGGAACAAAATGGATAACTTAGCACATAATCCCAAATGCACTCGCAACTTGCCTCACACGTTGAGCTAGTACAATTATATACATTCTAACACACAAACAATTCAATTCACTGCACATAAGCACGTAGTCACATAAGCACATACGAATTATCCTTTAGCGATGAGATTCGTCCCATGAGAAACCAATAACTCTTAGTAGAATGAGTATTGATCAGGTACCCTTCTAATAAGACCTCAAGGAATCTAATAGGTGAAAATAACATCCCAAAAGTCTAATTCCATACCCACATAGTCATATAACCATGCTATCACATAATCACAAAAACAACACATTTCCTAATCATACGAAATGAAACCATTGTGGTATAACAACCACTCCCCGTGAGCCCCAAGTATTCAAACCCGGTAGCTCTGATACCAAGTTGTCACGCCCCGAAAATAATCCCACATAACTATTACATCAACCCACTTCTAAAATGAGATATTAACCAAAATCATTTACATGGTTCCAAATGCTTACTAAAGTATTCACACATGACATTATACATTTATTTACAAACTAGTACATGAACCGATAGCATGTAAAAGAAAATCATTAAATCACAACAAATAAGGCCCTCAAGGGCTTACAAGTTCCAAGGCAATAGCCCGGTTACACATAATGGTCTCTCGAACCCAAACACATTAGCCCTTGGCTTACAACAAATATCACAACAAAATAAGAGTCAAACTACTCTTCTTCAATTATCTCCACGACCTTAACTTGGCGGGGTCACCACATCTTTACCTGCACCAATTCCCATAGAGGTGAGCATAAAGCCCAGTAGAGATTCCTCACAAAGTATATACAATTATGCCAATTCCATCAACATTAAAAATGCATTTGTAATGCCATGAAAGTGCCAATAATGAAGGAAAATTTTATTTTGATGCACTATTTCAAAATCATCATGTTCTCAATAATATTCAATGCACAATTTTAAATTCACCATATTCTCGATAATATTTAGCAATCTCATCAATTTCAAACTTCCAATATTTAAATCAACAGGGGCGGTAAATATGACACTGGTAATCCCTAGGCTGGTGTCTATAACTAGACTCTACGAGTACTATCAAAATGTCATTTTTACCAGTATTAACCGGAAGGCTCGACACCTATCCGCGCGGCTTTTGGGTCTTTCACCCTGGACACTCAAGCCAACTTATCAAATTCATCTACACCCCCTATCCGAACTTACCGACGTATTTACCCCATACACATTTCCATTAGTTCTCATCACAATAACCTTTTTCGTCATGATGTAAATCTCTTCAATTTAGATTCACAATGCACAATGATAAATGAAGTAATATGCAATGCAATAATCTTTTCCATACCTCATAACATTTCTCCATTTTGAATATCTCTACAACAATGCCAACATTTACATTCTCATATTCTCCTTTCAATATTCATCCACAAAATTTAACACGAGTCATCAACATATTGCCACAATTCTCTTTTCACATGCCATAACAACTTAATCTTTCCATGGCCACAAGTGACATATCTCAAATATAAATCCCCACTATTTACAATTTTCCCACCATTTATGATATCCAATGATTTATCACACACAAGCTTGCATTATTCAAGTATTAGCCATAGCATTTAAATAACACTTCCTTCTCATACATCAAGTAAATTAGTCATCTTGGTAAACATTGATAAAAACACTCTTATACATCATTTTAACACAAGAAAGTAAGAAATTTCAAGACATTTTCCATTTTACCAAAAATTCCCAAATTCTAGGGTTTTCATCAATAACAAACTTTCATCATTTTCTTATAGGAACTCCATCACACCATTTTCCATGAGTTTAATAGAGGAAAACCTGCAAAATAATAGTAAAAGGTTGGAATACAAACTCACATCCAAGACCCTCTTCATTTTGAAATCAAAATCAAAGAAATCAACTCAAAACTTCAAAACCCTTTTTAAATCAACATTAATCTAGCAAAACTTGTATATATGACTCAAGAAAACCCTACCTCAAAGCTTGATGAAGAACAAGATGAGATGAAACCCTAGCTTCGAAAGATGAGAGAGAGCTTTGATTTCTTCAACCCAAGTGAAGCCCTAGTTCTTGGTCTCCAAGATTTAGAGGGAGAAGATGAAGATCTTGACCCAAGAATTTGCAAAATCAACGTGTTTAGGTGTTCGGAGAAGTTTTCTAGAGAGAAATAGGGTTTAGAGTGAGAGAGGAAGGTGTATGATGGATAATATATTTGGACCAAAATGTTATATAAAAACAGGGCTCGGACTACCCGTTTGGCCGCTCGTGCGGCCTTCCCCTTGACCGCTCGTGCGGCCCACTTCCTCCGCTCGTGCATCGATTTCAGAATGCATAAATCTGCGTCTCAGCCTCCACCGTTCGTGCGGCCATACCCGCCGCTCGTGCAGTCCATCCTCGTACGTGCGGCCCAAGCCCAGCCACCCAAAAATTTCGCTTCGCTCCCGGCAACCCAGAATCACCCGCGCACCATCCAAAACATCCAAAATTTAACAACAAACGGAAATACGAACCAGAAAATCATTCCCGGACATTTCAAATCCAACGTGGATAAAAGGAAACGAAGCGAAAAGGAAAAAGAAAAGGAGGAAAGGAATCGGTCGCCACATAAGCAACTTTGATCCATCCAGGCCTAATATTAACTTAAATGTGGTGTTGGACCAGGCCCAGTTTAAGGGACTAATTGGAGGCCTGAACTAAAGAAGAGGTGAAGGGAAACAGGATGAAGACAAAATCACAAGATATCAATCACTAGCCCAGTTATCTATTGAGGAGATTGTAGGCCCAATGGGATCAAAAGGGTGACTGAATCAAGATGAGGCAGAGATACAACAGAGAAGAGTGCTTAATAGAAACCAAGAATTGCTGAGTAGATGTAGTGGTGAAGATTAGATAAGTTGTGAGTTGAAAAAGAAAAGAAGACCGGGGCAAAATAAGGCATGGTCAAGGTACGGTTTTTAGAAAGGAGCAATTTTTAGGGTAGCAATAGTGGCTCTCTCATCTTCAGTGTCACAAACCAAAAATCATAACAGAAGCAGGAATGAAAGAGATCATCAGTATTTGCTAAATGAAGCTCAAGCTACAATCTATATTGGAAAAGCTCTAGGAGTGGATTTTGAAGGTAAGGAAAGAGAGGTGATAGAGAAAATTATCGCAATGGAAAGAAATGATAGGTCTCAGGCTCCAAAGAAGACTGAAGGGGTGTGTGATTGAATGAGCAATTTTAGAGAAGTAAGAGTAACAATACTTTTGTAATGAAGATAGTATCTTGGAATATCAGAGGGTTAGGTAGGATTGAGAAGAGGAGGAGAATAAAAGAGTTCATAAGACAGAGAAAGGTTTACATAGTTTTGTTTCAAGAAACAAAAAGATCAAAAATGATAGAGTTATTTGTCAAATCACTGTGGCTAGAAGAGTTGGTTGGTTTCATGGCAGTGAATGCTGATGAAAGTGCTGGAGGATTGCTTTGTGTATGGAGGCCTGAGGTGTTTGCCCTGATTGACTGCTGCACTAACAAAAATTGTATCATCCTCTCAGGTAAAATGTATAATGTAATTGAATGTGTGGTTGTAAATGTTTATGCACCCAATGATAGGAGTATAAGAAGGAATTTATTAGAAATTTTGGGTAATCTTAAGCCTAAGTTTTTTAAACCATGGTGCATTGGGGGAGTCTTTAATGAAGTTCGATCAGTGGCTGAAAGAAAAGGCTATATTGGGAGGGATGGTGGGATGAATGAGTTCAATGATTTTATAAATACATTGGAGTTAGTGGATGTCCCAATGATTGGGAGGAAGTATACGTGGTGCAACTCTCAAGAAGGGGAGAGGTGGAGTAGATTGCATAGATTTTTAGTTAGCCCAGAATGGTTAGAATGGTTTCAAATTGTGGGGGTTACCTAGGTCGTTATTTGACCACTGTCCAATATTATTAACGAAGGATGAGAGGGATTGGGGGCTTAAACCATTTAGATTTTTAAATACTTGGGTTCTTTACCCTACCTTTATGAATAAGGTAAAATTAGTTCGGGACAGTATTCAGGTGGATGGATGGGTTGGGTTTAGATTAAAGGTTAAACTGAAAGCCTTAAAGGAAGCACTGAAAGTATGGAATATTGAAGTGTTTGGGAATGTTGAATACAAGCTCAAAGAGGCAGAGGATGCAATGCATGCATTAGATTTGACTGCTGAGGATAGGCCTTTGAATGTTATTAAAATATCCAGAAGAAGAGAGGTTAAATGAGAGATTTGGAAGCTAAGAAAAATGAAGGAATGGATTTGGGTGCAGAAATCCAGAATAAACTGGGCTTTAAAAGGAGATAGAAATACTAGGTATTTCCACATTATGGCTACAAAGAGGTTAAATAGAAATCTGATAGATTCCATCATAATCAGGGGTACTTCTTACAACAAACCTCAAGAAATGAAACGGGAAATTGAAAGGTATTTTGGAGAGGCATTTGCAAAAACTTGGAGGGTTAAACCAAAGATTGGTGGAGCTTTTAGGTCAATTCAACCCTGTCTAGCTGAGTTGATGGTGAAAGAGTTTTCTGAATCAAAAGTATGGGCTGCTATTAAGGAGTGTGATGGGAATAAAGCCCCTGGGCTTCATGGATTTAATTTGATTTGCATCCAAAAGGGATGGAGGATAATGAAGGATGATATTCTCAAATTTATGGCAGATTTTCATGTGAATGGGAGGTTGGTGAAGGGCTTAAATGCTTCCTTTGTCTCTTTAATTCCTAAAAAGGAAAACCCAACAAGTATCCAAGATTTTAGACTAATCTGTCTTATAAATTCCATGTACAAGATTCTATCAAAAGTCTTAGCTAGTAGATTAAAACAAGTATTACTAATTATCATTAGCTAAACACAGTCTGCATTCCTGAGTGGGAGAAGTGTACTAGATGGGATATTAGTCGCAAATGAAGTGGTAGACTGGTGGAAAAGATCCAAGAAAAGTGGACCAATTTTAAAATTTGATTTTGAAAAAGCTTATGATAGAGTAAATTGGAGTTCTCTGTTTGATATGTTGGGCAAGTTTCGGTTTGCGACCAAATGGGTGGAATGGATGAGGTATTGTCTAAGTTCAGCTATAGTATCTTGCCTAGTTAATGGCTCTCCATCCGAGGAAGTGTGTCCCCAAAAAAGGTTGAGGCAAGGGGATCCAATCTCTCCATTTTTGTTCATTATCATAGCTGAAGGGTTGAATATGTTGTTATCAAGAGCTAGAGAAATAGAACTGATAAAAGGGGTTATTATTGGTGATGAAGGATTGAAGTTATCTCATCTACAATTTGTTGATGACTCAGTCTTATTTTGTGAGGCAGATTGGGTGGAGGTTTCAAATGTGAAGAGAATTTTAAGATGCTTTGAAGTAGTTTTTGGGCTAAAGATTAATTATCACAAAAGTGCTGTCAATGGAGTGGGAATTGATGAGGCTACAACTACTGATTTTGGGTCAAGATTAACTTGCACAAGTCAAACACTTTCTTTTAAGTACTTGGGTATGCCTTTAGGGGCTAATCCTAGAAGAGAGCAATTTTGGAAACCTGTGGTGGACAAGTTCAAGGCAAAATTAGCTGGATGGAAGAGAGAAGTGCTCTCATTTGCTAGTAGAGTGACACTAATTAAATCTGTGCTCTCCAACCTGCCAGTTTATTACATGTCCTTATTTAAGATGCCTCAAGGAATAGCCAAGTAGATTGATAAGATTCAATCAGCATTCCTATGGGGTGACTCTGATCTGAAGTGGAAGTTACACTTAGTGAAGTGGAAGGAAGCTACAGTAAGTAAGAATCTTGGAGGCTTGGGTATCAGGGACATTCAAGCAGTAAATGAAAGTTTATTGGCCAAGTGGTGGTGGAGGTTTGGGGTTGAAGATGATGCCCTATGAAAGATTCTGATATGTACAAGGTATGGTGCTGAAGGCAGGAGATGGTTTCCTTTTCATATGGACGATTGTAATAGCTCAAGGATCTGGAGTGATATACTATCAGTAGCTCATTCTAATCCTAGGCTCTTTAATTTTTTATTTTTTTTTATAGAAAATGTTGAAATCAGAGTTGGGAGTGGGAGTAAGATTAAGTTCTAGGAGGATGCTTGGCTGGGCAAGCTCTGTCTGAAGGATAAATATCTAAGACTTTTTAGCATTTCTACTGATAAAGGGGTATCACTGAAAGATATGGTGGATAGAAAAGGTAATATTGATGATTGGATTTTCAGTTTTAGAAGACTTTTACTGGCATGGAAGAAGGAGTTAAGAAAGTTGAAAGAGGAATTAGGCTCAGGTTCAAGTCTATGCCTAGAAAATTCGGATAACATTAGGTGGAATGCTGATTGTTCTGGTTGTTTTAGTGTTAAGTCAGTTTTTAACTAGTGTGAGTGGCTTAATGGATCTAGGCAAAGGCTATCTGGTTTGATCTGGAACAATGCAGCAGCTCTAAAAACACAGTTCTTTGCTTGGTTAGTATGGAAAGAGAGAATAAAGACAATGGATTTTCTACATAAGATTGGAGTTATTGACACAATAGTGGGATTATTCAGTGCTCTATGTGGAACAGATGAGGAATCATTAAATTATATAATGTTGCATTGTCATTTTGTATGGAATATATGGTCTAGCATAATCAAATGGTGGGGAATGCAATGGCAGTGCTGGGTACAGTGGAAGGTTTGTTTCAGTGGTAGAGTGGCTAGAAATTTTAAAAAGGGGAATTACAGATATGGAAAGTACTATTAGTAACAATTTTTTGGTCTGTTTGGAAGCACAAAAATGATGTTATTTTCAATGAGGTTCAGCCCAATAGTGAAGATTTGTGTGAGCTTATCAAGGTCAGAGTGGCCATGTGGTTGAAGTCAAATATGGTGGGAAGAGATTATTACATTAATCAGTTTGTCTCAAACTTGCAACAGATCAAAAGATGTATTAAGTGATGGGTACTAGTGTATACAGAAGAGAAGATGTCCTGCAGCTGAATGAACTTCTTCGGTGAAGCAGTAGAGGTGTTAAGCTGTGGATGGCTACTGGTCAGACAATGCTTGAGGTGAAGGGTGAATCTCTGGGTTTTTTTGGTATTTCTACTCTGTTACTGATTTGTCTGCTAGGCAGTTTTGCTGTTATTTCGATGCTGGAAGTCTTTTTTGACTCTTTGGATCAGGAGATGTATCAAGTGAGGTGTGATAGGGCTGCTGATGGATTAGAGTGAACCTAGTTGCTATTAGTTGCTGTTGTTGCTAATGGCTGCTGGTATTCTTGGTATTAGGCAGATGTTAGTTGCTGCTGCAGAGTTATTTTTGGTGTTGTGCTGTTTTGAAGTTTTTGGTGTTGTTTTGACATGCTTATTGTTTGTTTGTGTCTTGGTTTTGAAAACAGAGGATAGATTGGTGGGTTGCTGCTGTGATGTTTCACCAACTATTGATGGTGTGCTTTCAAAGGATTGGGCAGGCATATTGGTGCCAACCTAGTTGGGATTGGTATGTTTTTATAGCGATTCCAGTTTTGACCCAATCCTTGTTATATTCCGGACTCAGGTCTTGTGGTTTAATATTGTTATTGATGTCTTTTCCTCATTCCCCTCTTTGAATTTGAGTTTTGGAATGTCTTGGGCGTGTTTAGAATAGGTTGGTTGCTAGTTGGTCTTGATGTTGTTGCCTAGAATTTTGGTCTTCCGCTCCAGCGGGCCTTCTTGCACTTGAGTGGGTTTCACAAAGACTCAGTACCTTGTACGTCTACAAAATACTGGAGAGGTGTTTTCCAAGCTTGAATGGCGTTTCCTACGCTCGAGTGGCTGGATGCTCAAGCAGCATTTCTTGCGCTCGAGCGGGTTGTCTATTGTCTGCATAAATATTGGATATGTGTATTCTACACTCGAGCGGGCCACTTTTGCTCTCCTGCAAAACAAAACTTTATGTCTGACGCTCGAGCGTCAACTTCTCTGCTTGAGCGGATTGCGCGTATATCAGATTGCGAAAAGCACTTTTTCCTAGGGGTGAGCATGGTCCGGATTGGACCAGATTGGGGTAAAACCAGGACCAATCCGTTATCTACGGTTCCTGAAAAATTGAAACCAATCCAATCCGTTTAAATCATGGAACCAATCCAAACCAATCCATTTAAACACGGATTGGATCGGTTTAGGACCACGGATTCACATAATTAAACAACAAAAAAATATATATATAACACTTTAATTTCATAAAAACATAAACATAGTGCTATATTAGTTCCACAACAGCAACATGTTTTTCTATAATAGCAACATACTGTTTTAGAATTTAAACAACTATAAGAAAACTGGATTCATCATAAAAATTTAGACCATTATAAATTAAAACTAAAAACTAACAAATAAAAGTAATAAAAAACGATATTATACGGGTTTAGGTTTAAGTTTAGGTTTTATATAGAATAAGAGAAGATACTATGAGGGAAGATGTATAATAAAAATATAGACTATTTGCATACAGTCCGGATCGGTTCCAATCCGGAACCGTGGGGTTCAATCCGGAACCAATCCGTGGACTACGGATTTTTAATTCTTCAATCCGGAACCGAACCACGGATTCAAAAGACCAATCCAAACCTATCGGATTGGACTGGACTGGATCGGATTACGGATTTCACAGATTCCTTGCTCAACTCTACTTTTTCCATCACTTTTTCATATCTTTTCAGCCAAAACCCTAAAGTTGAGAGCCTCTATCTCTAAAATACTCTCTCTCTCTCTCTACATTTTAGCCTAGATCCTTTGATCTCTCCACCCTACTCCCTTTGATAAAGAGATGGAGCTTCTCAAGATCTTCTCTTTGAACTGATTAGAGTTCGATCTCGACACTTTTGGGGTTTCTCTCTTGCTTGGCTCATCTTCTCTCTTTAAGGTAGGGATATTTTACACTTTGTTATGATTTTTAACCTAGTTATTTGTTGTTATGAATAAATGGTGAGATTTGTGGTGTTTTGGAAGAAACCTAGGGTTTGAGTTCAAGTCTAAAATGAGGGGTTTCTATGTGATGTTATATAATTGATCATGGGGTTTGGTTTTGAAGTTATCTTGTGTTAAATAGTTGATTTTAACCTTGGGATTAATATTTAGAAAATGGAGGAAATTTGCCCTAACATGTGTTAAATAATTATTTTGTATAAATAATAGGATTGGTATGAGGAATGTGAAATTGGGAGGATCTATGAATGAATGGTGTAGTTGGATTTGTTAAATCACTCACCTATGGAAATTTGATGAATTATCAGTTATAAAGATTGTATATCTGTTTAGAAATATATGTTGTATGATTGTTGTAGAACTTGTATGAGGATTAGGTGAATTGAAACCAATCATTTAATTATGCCATTGAACATGACGGTATATGTAGACCACCCCGAACTCCGCTCCACGCGCGAGGGTGCGAATTGTAGTTTATAGCTACTGCAGTTCAGACTCCTGTCACGGTTCTGAATCTAATCTCACAAAGTGCAATATAAGACTGATAAATCACCAAAGAGTCCAAATCCGAAAAATCGTTTTGAAAAATCGATTTTAATCAAAAAGCGCCAAACATGGACTGCTTTGCCAGATTTCGAAGTCGCCACCTAAATATTTTGTTTTGGGAAATTTAGGAAACCCTGACTCGTGCCTAAAGCCACGTGTCCGTCATCACCAAAGTTGCCTCGGCTTGGGAACTTGGGTACGAAGGGGGAAGGTCATGAAATGAGGACCCCCACTCGCCCGATCAAAAATCGGCCTTTACTAACATGATATGTTGTTTTTGAAAACACATGCATTCTTATTCCGATTTATTAGCTAACATTTACTACGTGATATGCACAGCAAGCAAGTATAGACTCAATCACGTGGATTGGAACAAAACAACTCATGTTTGTTTTTCGAAAATGGTTTGAAGATGCTACTCGCAAGTAAGCTAAGACGCGGATTTGCCACCCTCAAGTGGGCTTAGAAAAAAACATGATTTTGCCACTTCAAGTGGGCTTAAAACTCACAATCATCGAATTGCTCCAATCCAGGCAATCAAGCCTTCACCCACAGGCATTCAAGCAGTTAAACACATAAGCAAATAGCCTCATGGCAAGCATGCTATCATGGCAGTCAATTACACACATGCAAGGATGCTAAAGCATAAACACTTACAGTGTACTCCGAGCCAAAACAGAAGCTAGTTAGTAATCAATGCATGATCCTAGCTATGTTAACAATGCCTAATGCAACACATGCAAAAATACAGCTAAAATAGGCTTGGCTATTCTAAGATGTCATGTGAATGCAACTAGATAACATGTATTCAAATTAGAATTAAAATATGATGCAGTTTGTATGATACGCCGAGCCCGGTGCATGCAATACGAATGAATGATGCGCGCATACAAGCATACGGATACTAATTGAAATATGCCCTAAAACTAACCATCGAAAGCGGGTAAATAAAAGGGAGAAAGAAATGGGGTTGGAAGACATGCATCACACACACGCACGCTTATTACAACATTTGCCCTCTCGACAAGGGGTCCGAATAAATAAGCTAACTAGCTACGCTAAGCTAATTAATTATTACAACACAAATGAATTTGAACAACTAGCTAATCTAAGCTAATTAAGTACAAATCAAATTAATTAATTAAACACTTAACTAATTAATTACAAAACAACTAAGCTAATGAACTAGTTTAGCTAAGCAATTTAAACAAATGGCCTCAGGAACCGAGGGAGATATGCATGCTCGATCGGCTTCGCTCGGAAATCCACTATCGTGCCTCGTGATGCCTCTGTTTGCACACTTCTGGACTTCTGAAAATTGTGCCAACTTCCAAGGTACTTCTGACCCACCTTATGAACATTTTGATGGATGATCGGCCAAGAGGAATGGCCATCGGCCAGAGTTTATGGCTATTGGCCAATTTTGATAGCCGATCGGCAGACTTTGTTGCCGGTCGGCAGCTTTGATGGCCGGTCGGCCACTGCTTCCTGCAAATTCTCCCTTTGCTACAACAAAGCACTAACAGAGGCATGGCAGTGTATTTGCAAGAAAATGTGTGTGCAACCACACTCCTTATCATGTCTAAAGCTCAAAGGAGTGTAGTGCTCGACTCTCGAGCCATCAATCACGCATCTCAATGCATGATGGCCAAAGAGGCCGAATTGCACAAATCAATGTCAATGAATGCACACAAATAACACATAGGACTCAATGAACCTCCACCTTATCATACATGATCAAAGGTGTCGGTGACCTAAGGAATGAGGCACGTTTCATCACTTTGAGTATGAAACATTCCTCGTTTCTCGTGTTTGGATTAACGTCCAATCCCAAAACCACAATGCAATGCAACATGATCAACTTATCAATGCTAATTGGCATGCAAACAAAATGCAATGCATGCACATGCAAACAACATGCTATTCTACCAATGCTAGGATGGCATGCCCAAGATTCTATCATGCAAACAATGCATGCATGGCAAGTTTCGAAGCTTAAGGCATCAAAGCTAGAAAAGAGCATCTCACAAGAGGTATGCAAAACAATGCTCAATGGACTTAAACCGAATATGGACAGACCTAAATCATACCAAAACAATGGCCAACACACCAAAACTTAAGCACAAAAGGGCCAAGAGCACATGCTCATGTGATGGCTCATCAATCTAGGCATAAGAGCACAACTCTCAAACATGATCAAGAAGTGACAAACATGGAAGTGTGACAATACTATATGCTCTAAAGTATCATGCGAAATGATGTCATGGCAAGCAAACATCTCAAGCATGTCATACTATGGTGCTCAAAACTCAAGGCTAGTAAGGCCAATTGCACTACAGCTATGCAATACATGAACCACATGGCCAAGACAACCCAAAACAGTCCTAGAGCATGTCAAATCAAGGCTAAAACATGCACAGAGTATAGCCAAAACAAGATAGCATGAAGGGCATGAAGCATAGAGTATGCAAGGCCAATAAGGAGGATTACACTACACCTACCAAAACCAAGCATGAGATGACTTCACCAACAAAAATTAGAGTTGTATCATGGAAAAACAAGACCAAAAACACACTGAAATGATAGCCCACAAGCTTAGGCAAGATGGCATACATAATGGCTTGTGTTTAAGGCATAAAGCACCAACCCTCCAAAGCATTGCAAGAGTGAAAGATGTGAGGACATGGTAGTGAAACATGGTCTAAAATCACATATCAAATGATGCCAAATTATGTAAATGGCCCAAACAATGCATGCTAGTGACTTGGAAACTCAAAGCTAGTGAGCAAGAATGCATTATGGCTGTACAAAGCTAGGCATGCATGACCAAAACAACATAAAACAGAGCTTAAGCATTGCAAAACATGAGTAAAATCTTGCTGGAGTTGAGCCAAAATCATGCTAGAATGATGGTCAAAAGCATGATGCATGTTAGGCTAGTGGGTGGGAATTGCACTACAAGTGTAAGGAGCATGCAAGAGGTAATCAAACTAACCCTAGGTAGAGGTATATCATGCTGCAATAAGGTCTAAGACATGCTAAGATGGAGCCAAAACATGCTAGAAAGACATGCTACTTTGATGAGATTCAAGTAGGATTACACTACACATACAAGAAGCATGCAAGGGGTGACCAAGACAACCAAAAACAGAGTCATGGAAGGTCTAAAAGGTCACAAAAAAGTGCCCAAACAAAGCTTCAAGAAGATAGAGCTTCATGCTCTTTTGATGAGCCATCAACACAAGCACCCAAGACACAAGGAGAGGGGATGACCCCCTCCTATTTGGGACCTCAAAACACAATTTCCACCACCGAAATTCCTTTGGAATTCAGTGGTGAAGAGGCCAAACAAAGGCTAAAACAAAGGCTTAAAGTGATGGCTCAAAAGCCTAGCAAATAAGGCATGCAAGGGAGTAGACCACCCCCAACACCAAAG
This sequence comes from Camellia granthamiana, assembly GCA_036172215.1. NCBI lineage: Eukaryota > Viridiplantae > Streptophyta > Magnoliopsida > Ericales > Theaceae > Camellia > Camellia granthamiana. The sequence continues at coordinate 37,852,020 of CM069910.1, forward strand.
AGACCTTAAACAAACATGTTAAGCACTTCAAAACAAGACTTTTTTCAGTTGAAAGCTAAGCCAAAAGAAGCATGCAAAGTTGGATAAATAAGCTATGAAAACAAAGCTTTAAAGAGGTAAGAGACTCACCCTTGAAGAACCTCTTTAGAACAGCAACTTTAGAGACAAAAACCAAGCTTAAACCACTCAAATGCAACCTTCAAGAACCTCATCTCAGTAGTGAAGGTGTTTCACTAGGTGTTTGTGTGCAAAAGTGTGAAGAAATGACACTTTTGAGCACAAACAAGCACAAATATAGAGAGAGAGGAAGAAATATAGAGAGAGGGAGATAGATATTTTGTATATCAAATTTTTCATAACCTCTATAAAGGGAGAGGGACCTCCTTTTTATAGAAATTCAAGTCCTAAGCTTGTTGGACAAGCTAAAGACTTGGTTCAATCCCTCCATACAGGTGTATAAAGGATGAAATCTGTGCTCACCAGCTGTCAACAGCAGGCACAAAAATACCTGCAAAAGCAAATAAAAAGGCCTCGGCCAACAAACATGGCCGATCCGCCAAAAAGGGTGCCGACCGGCCACCACTGATGGCCGATGAAGAGAAGAGCGCGGCCAATGGGTTGTAGGGCTGGCCAACAGGCCACCCCCTTCCCTCAGAAACAAAACCACAAGTTCTTAGTCCACAACCAAGCACAAAACAGACAAGTTGAGAGGTTCTAAGGCAAGGTGCGCAACCGAGACCTTCAGAAACTCAAAACGAACACGAGCATGGATGATCATCGAGTGTTCAAATGATGACGTCCAAGTCTTGAAGATGGTCAAAAATGGGGTGTCTACAGTATGATTAAGACATTAATTATGTGTTGTAGATGGTCATTGTATATGACGATGTTCTTAAATACATTGTATATGTATAACGTTTTGGGAGGAGAAATGAGATGTACTCCACTGTTTGGGAGGAGATAAGGGATGGATTCCATTGAGAATTAAGTTGGCCAAAGTGTCTAGGGTGAAAGTCCCAAAATCTTATGAATACATGGGTGCTGATCTCGCGGACGAAATTTAAGTAAAATGGCAAGGTTAAAGTGTCTGTATGATAGTTATGTTGATTGAGAACCACTGAGTTATAGTCTCGATTGGGTTATTTGAAATGATACACTTGGCATATGGCTTGAAATGACATAAATTAACTTGAGATGCATAAATGGAAATGGATTGAGATGTGAGTATCGATATTGAATGGTCCTGGGAAGAATGTACGTTGGTTATATTATTGAATGTTTATCTAACACTTATAACTTAGTTAAACCTCATATATTGTGATAGATTGTTTCTACTGTACGTTGGTTATATTATTGAATGTTTATCTAACACTTATAGCTTAGTTAAACCTCATATATTGTGATAGATTGTTTCTACTGGGTTTTGGCTCACTCTACTGGGCTTTGGCTCACCTTACTTGGGAAACCATTTTCAGGTACCGGTGACGTGCTTCCTCCAAGGACGTAGCTTGGGAAGACCTCGGAGCTAGAGGCTTTATTTTGTTTTGTAAATGCTTAAATGTTTGTTCAAGCCAAGGGCTTTACATGTATTGAGCTTATGACTCTTTTTGGTTGTAACCAAGAAATGTCTTGGAAAGATGTAAGCTCGTAGGACATCTATTTTGTTGTTATTAGTTAGTGTTACATTCTGTAGATTCAGTATGAACATTTATGAATGTATAATGCATGTAATATCTTTTGTAATACGAACTCTAATATATGAAAATATGCGAATTCTATTATATTCATTTCTCTTATGAGTTAGGTTATTTGTATTATGTTTTTTGGGGCGTGACACTGGCGATGATGCTTTTTGCACCCATCTTTTTTCCTTTCTTGATGTAATGAGTTCTTTGTTCTTCAATTAAGTTTTTATTTTGCTGATCAAAAAAAGAAAAAAGAAAATGGCTACTCATGTTTTTTATTCGATGCAAGAAATTGATTATGTTAAAATCTCAATTAAAATTATTGGGACTTGTTGTTTATTTTTGGACATTGATCATTATTTAGACTTTATTTCAAAAATTTATATTCATTATAATTTTGAAAATTATTTATTGATTTGTCCAAACTTAATTAACCTTGATGGTTATTGTCAAGATTTAGAATAAAAGTTTAATTTATTGAAAATACCTCTTTTGTTAATTTTGGTATTATTTATGATGGTTTGTATAAGTTAAAATTTAATGATTACTCAAAAATTTAATTTATCTTGCATCATTATGTTGGTCCTAAATATAGCTTGATAAATTAAAACTCTTTAAACTTGTGGCATAAAAGATTGTACTATTTTTCTTGTGGGGAGGGGGGGAGGAGTTATAAAGACTAGTAAAGATAAGATTATTTTGAATTTAGATTTTATTGCTTTTAGTGGGAGTATGGATTGCATTAAGGAAAAGCAATTCAATCACATTAAGTAAAGTGCCACAAAATATATAGGGCTTCTTTATATTACCCATTAGACATTAATGTGCCCTTTTGACACTTCGTGTTTGGTAAATAAAGTTATTTTATCATTTTTATAGATGAATTTTCACTTTATGATTTTGTTTATTTATTGATAACAGATCTCTAGTAAATGGACACCATTGATGTGTACATTATTAAGGAAGAAAGGCAATTAAACAAAAACGTGAAAAACATAAAGATATTACAAAACACAAGTCTATTTACTAAGCTCTATGAAAGGCATAATGCCTTAACAGAATGATGTAGTTGAGAAACATTATTGTACTCTAATGAATATGACTAAGAGTATGTTAAATAATTTCTAAATACCCATAACATTGTGGATATATGTTGTTATGATCTATTGTTTTCATATAGAATTGGGTTCCTAGTAAGGCAGTTCCAAACACTCATTTTGAATAGTGAACAGGAAAAAAATCGAACTTAAGACACCTGCATGTTTGGGATTGTCTACAAATTTAGAATTATTGATCCACATGAAAAGAAATTAGATTTTAGAATAATCAATGGTTATTTTGTTGATTATCTTGAAAATTCAAAGGATATTAGTTTTACTATCTTAGCCATAGTACAACAATTGCAGAAACCGATAATATCAAATTTAATAAGAATGGTGAAATCAGTGGGAGTGATAAATCATGAAATATGATTATTCAATAAGTTTCGGTCCAAGTATCATTACCCATAATTTGAAGGAAATTGTCATTCCTATAGTTGTTAAACAACTTAATGTCTTAGAATAACAAATGAATAATCAATTACTCCATAATATAATTATCACCAATGAAAAGTTGTAAAAGAATTACAAGAAATAATATTGAGAAGATCTCATAAGGTAGAATGATTATGTGATATATCTATAACAATCTTATTATAATATTGGGATAAGCAGGGACTCGGTTTTATAGTCATAAGCCATAGAAAGTATTGATTCTACTAAATTAATTGATGTCATGAATGATGAGTTGAAATCAATGGACCAGTTGGGATTTCATTGAATTGCCTAAGGATAGAAAAATATTTATTATTCTAAAGCCAATATAAAATGATATAATGTTAGATATGTAGCCAAAGATTTTACTCACAAAGTAGACATTGATTACAATGATTTTTTTTTTTTTTTTTCCACTTATATCTTAAAGGGCTGATTTAAAATCATTATAGCATTAGTAACTCATTATGCTATTGAGTTGCATTAAATGTATGTGAAAATTAATTTTCTAAAAGAGAGTTTAGATGAAAAATTTTGTGTAGATCAACTCTGAAAATCCTATGTGATTCGTGATTAGATAAAGATTAGAATATTCCAAATCCCAAAAACTTCCAAAACACTCAATCTAAAATCATCAAGCACTTACGAGAGTGATTTTAGTTTGTTTGTTTTTCGGAATAAAATAATAAATCGACACAAAGGTTTTTTACGTGGAAAAACCACAATTGAAGAACCTTCAATTGTAATCAAAAACCACGGGCGAACCGCCACTAATCAATCCACTACAGAAGGACTACAAGGTTACAAAGAAACCATACAAATCACCCTACCCAGTCAATTTGTCTCTGAATCTACTGTAACTCTTTCACCACGCCTTCGTCACGGAACTGATTCTGAAGTTGATTCCACACCACAACTTCACTTGTCGAATTAACGACTACGTAAAGAATCAAACGCCTTTTGAAACTTTACGTGTTGATCTTCGGATTCCACCGAAGGGAACACTCTTGAATATGTAGTAACAAACTCTTTGATGTATGAATCTTAACTCATGAGTTTTTGAACTCTCTCAAGAACACCAAAGAAAACTTATCAAACTTTCAGAAGAACACTTCAAACAAAACTCTAGAATCCTTGAATCAGATCTTTGAAAAGTTAAGTTATAGTTTTAGGAGAAAACTATTTACTTATAGAAAAACATAAAGAGTCCCAGATCTGGAAGAAATCAAACACTTGAAGCCAATCCGGATTCTGAAACCCGCGATCTCCGCTCGAGCGCTCCACTCTCCGCTCGAGCGGACTGGCCAAAAACTGTGTGTAATTAAACTGATGTACGCTCGAGCGCTGACTCTTCCGCTCGAGCGTAAGATCACATCCTTCAGTACTTCTGCAGCTCTGTCTAGATACTGAGTGCCTCCAATCTCCGCTCGAGCGCACATGGCCCCGCTCGAGCGGGCAGTACAACAATACAAAAATTACATTTTTATCAGGCACAAAGTTTTGTCACCGGATTTGACAATAAAGGGACCTAACAATCTCCCCCTTTGTCAATTCCCGGACAAAACCTATCTAAACATTGTTCCTTAAAACCAACGCACTAGACAGTATAAAAACAAGGAAACAATATACAATAACCTCTCAAAATATAACCTCTCAAAAATCTATCAAGCACACAACTAGATCAAGCACACAACCATGGAACTTCAACCATGGAACTTCAACATCCAATTCAAAGAACACAATCCTTTAACTTTGCACCTGTGAAATAGCATTCAACATACAAAACAAAACTGTGGAAGAAGATAAATGTAAAATATATAAAACATGATATCCACAACATCCAAAATAAAGAAATGTACCATCAATGAAACCAACAAACATCCAAGGTCGAATTATCTGTCCAAAAGCTATCTGTGCAATATGTGCAAAAACTCCAACTGCGCAAACTCCAACTGTGCAATAACTCCAACTGTGCAAAAACGAACTGTGCAAAAACGAACTGTGTTCAAAATTTCTCCCCCTTTTTGTCTGGGAAGCACAAATCAAGCATCAGGCGGAAGTGGCTGCTGAGACTGAAGAAGATGAACGAGATGATCGAGTGTCTGCTCCATGTGGCCAAGACGTCCATCAAAGGCATCAAACCGTGCATCGAGAAAATCCAAACGTCGGGTCACAGTCTCCACAAATCGCTGAAACTGAAGAGAAAAATCTGGAGGAGGAACAGGAGCCTCACCACCATCACCATCACCGGTATCAGCGGCATCATACTCAACCTCCTCTGCAAGACCAGCAGCAATCCCTGCAGATGGACCAACCTTGGATGACTCCCCCTTAATATGGGCTCGACTTTGAGACACGGTTTTCTTGGTAAAAGGGCGAGAAGGGGAAGCAAATTCATCATCCTCAAGAACAGAAATGCCAAGGTCTGACAAAAGGCGGTTGATCAAGCAACCGTAAGGAAGGCCTAGCTTCTTATGCCCAAAGACACCAATCATCTTTTTGATGATAAGAGAAGCAAGATCAATGGATCGATGTCGGGCAATGCAAGACAAAATAAAACCTTGGTCTTGTTTGACCTCGGAGGAATGGGTAGTCACAAGTATGTTGGCACAAACGATCAGATTAAGCAGTCTGAACTCTGGAAGAAGTTCAAACTGTTTAATCAACCCGCCTTTAGGCCAGTGGCGAGCAATGCCACACAACTCTCTGGCCACATCATCAAAGTTACAAGTCGGGCGGTCAGGAACGGGAAAAGGGTAGTATTCTGGAAAGCCCTGCTCAATGTGAAGAAGTGAACGGATCAAGGCAGGGGTGACAGAAATGGATTTAGATCTAACCCAAGTGGTAAAAGATGGCTCATAATCACGAATGCCCTCCATATTACAATAGAATTCTCGAACCCAATCGAGATTCTGACGTCCGGAAAAAGACAAAACAAGGTCACCACCTAGAGGGTCAAACAACGGACGAATGTGAATGGACTCAAAAGTATCAGCCTGGACATTCCTTTCTAAATGAACTGTACGACTCTCAAAAGATGTATGGAAAGACTTGGACTGTTTGGCGGATTGAAACCTTACAGAATCAAAGGTAGGTCGAGACACGGTGGCCTTACGGCGTTTAGGGGCAGTGGCAGACATGACTGAGGGAGACACTATAACAACCAAAACCCCAAACAAACCAACAAACCCAAAAACCAAATCAAACCAACATCAACAAATTATTAGTAACAAGAATCAGTATCACAAAGCATAATAGGGAAGGGCATGAAATAGGGTAAACATGAAAGAAGTAGCATTAGAGGGATGAAATCATAACTACTAAACACAATATGAGAGAAGAATTGCAAAGTAGTAGGATTAATCATAAGAGAAATCAAAAACAATGCAACAGAGATCCAAAACAACCATACCCATAATCAAGCACAGGGAATGCAAACCCAATCAACAAACAATAGAGATAAAAAAAAAAAAACACAAAAGGAAAAAAAATGAAGAATACCAGAGTGAAATACTAACAGACACAGTGAGAGTGTGTGCGTGATGAACTACAAAACCTAGACCCAAACACTAAAACAAAACTCAAAAAACCCAACACCCAATCGCCGAAATAACAGCAAGGAATGAAAAAAAAGATAGGGAAACACTTACCAAAGATCAAATCGGCAAGAAGGATGAAAGATCAGACCAAAATCGACCACAATGCCAAGCCACAAGAAGAACCCTAGATCAGGAGAATGAAACGAGGGAAAAAAAATGGACTTGAAGAGTCGAGCGAGGGAATAAATATGAAATAGGGACGCTCGAGCGTTATGTGAACCGCTCGAGCGTACATCAAGGGAAAACTGACTCCCGCGCGAGCTCAAAAAAAGGACCGCTCGAGCTCACAAAACCAACTCTCAGAACTGACAAACTGCTGCAAGAGTGAAAACTACGCTCGAGCGTAGAACAGTCCGCTCGAGCGGAATTTTTTTTTTTTTTTTATTTTTAATAAAAACATCTAGGAAGTCCTGTAACAAGTAAGATGACCAGTTGACATACTATTCCACAAGGGCAAGAATATCCATCAATTCTGAGTCCTGAAAATTTGAGAAAAGAGATGCAACAACAGCTCATGAATAAAATAGATAGTATAAAATCAAAGCCATAAGCATCATGAGAATGAATAACTCAAAAACACACATGAGAGCTCATATAAATAATGTGTGTGTGTGCAATCCTTGAGAGTCACAAAGCTAGAGTTAATCCTCGTAGTGATCGGATGGCTGGACCTCCAACAAGAGTAACTGACCATCACAAAGAAAAGTCAAACCACTGGGAATCACGGGGTATTTGTTGAGTAAATGCGGAAGCTCCCCCTCAGACAATGATCCTTTTTTTTTTTTTTTTTTTTTTTTTTTTTTTGTGGGCACTCACTGGTGGCATACACGCTCAAGAGTATGGAGTCCAAACCAGAGAAGAATGAAATCATAATGATGGCCTGGTTGGTGCCTCTGAGGTAGCCTTTTCCTAATGCCCGAGAATCATGTACTGAGGGAGAAACCATGGAAGTGAAATAGGATGGTAGATGGTTAAGAGACTTAACATCACCCATGATATACCAGTATAGGTCAATTCCTCTGAAAGAGTACAAGAAACACTGTCAGTGGGCCATAGAGAACTTTGATCACTTGTGCGGAAACCCCTGCAACAGTTTATCTCAAGGATGTGTACAGAATGAGATCATGAAGTAAATGAGTATGGGCATTCAGAATGAGCTATGAACAAAGATGAAAAAAAAATCTTGTATGCAACATGAGCAGTGTTCATATAAATTTTGATGCAAAGATATCAGAACTCAATCATAGATTATCACATCCAAGAACAGTAAGTCAACCACTCACACTCACCTCTCAAGCAACAGCCTAGTTACTGAGACATAACACCCAAGGTCTTTCTAAGAAACTCAAATCGAAGAAGATCAAGGGGTTTTGTAAAAATATCAGCTTTTTGATGCTCAGTAGAAACATGTTCCAAAACAACAAGGCCTTCATCCACTAACTCTCGAATAAAATGATGACGGATGTCAATGTGTTTGGTGCGAGAGTGTTGGACAGGATTTTTTGAAATGTTTATGGCACTTGTGTTATCACAAAAAAGAGTGAGAGTGTTCTGTTCTATTCCATAATCATGAAGCATTTGCTTCATCCACAACATTTGGGCACAACAGCTCCCTGCAGCAATGTATTCAGCCTCAGCAGTAGACAGAGAGATAGCATTTTGTTTTTTACTATGCCAAGAAACCAGATTATTCCCAAGGTAAAAACACCCCCCAGATGTACTTTTCCTATCATCAGCACACCCTGCCCAGTCGGCATCAGAAAAACCAGTAATTTCGGCTGTAGTATCAGTGGAAAACCAAACCCCATACCCCAAGGTCCCATTAACATACTTGATGATGCGTTTTACCGCAAGAAGGTGAGACTCTTTAGGACTGGCTTGGTAACGAGCACAAACACCGACACTGAAGGAAATATCAGGACGACTGGCTGTGAGATACAAAAGACTCCCTATCATACTCCTATAAAGGGTAGGATCAACATCAATACCAGAGGAATCTTTGGAAAGGTGAAGACTGGTGCTCATGGGAGTGCGGGCATGTTTGGCAGACTCAAGACCAAACTTTGACACAAGATTCTTAGCATACTTAGACTGAGAAACAAATATACCCGAAGGAGACTGTTTAATTTGGAGACCCAAAAAATAAGACAACTCTCCCATCATGCTCATCTCAAACTCATGTGTCATGCAATCCGAAAAATATTTCACAAGATGATCAGCAGTGGAACCAAACACAATATCATCAACATATATCTGAGCAACAAGAATATGAGACTTAGTATGTTTCACAAATAATGTCTTATCCACACTACCCCTTTGAAAATCATTATCAAGAAGAAAGGTAGTAAGCCTATCATACCAAGCCCGAGGGGCTTGTTTCAACCCATACAAAGCCTTATCTAACTTGTAGACATGATTAGGGCATTTAGGGTCCTCAAACCCTTTTGGTTGCTCAACATATGCCTCTTCTTTTAAGTACCCATTCAGAAAAGCACTTTTCACATCCATTTGAAACAATTTAAAGCCAAGGAAGCATGCAACACCAAGTAAAATGCGAATGGATTCGAGACGTGCAACTGGGGAAAACGTCTCATCATAGTCAATACCCTCTACTTGTGTGTAGCCTTGAGCAACCAACCTAGCTTTATTCCTCACAACAGTACCATTCTCATCAGATTTATTTTTAAAGATCCACTTGGTACCTATCACATTCATGTCTCTAGGTCTGGGAACAAGAGTCCAAACTTTGTTACGCTCAAATTGACCTAATTCTTCATGCATAGCATTGACCCAACTATCATCTAGCAAGGCCTCTTTAACATTCTTAGGTTCAATTAATGAAACATAACACATATGTGATACCTCATCCCGAATCTGTCTTCGGGTTTTCATTCGATCTGAAACACTTCCAATTACCTGTTGAGCTGGATGATTCAGTTTCACCCTTGCTGATGGTTTAAGTTTAGGACTTTGGATGACAGGAGGAACAGGAATGCTGTCCTTTTGAGCACTCTCTGGACTGGAACTTACCTGTGAGGATGGTGCTGTAACAATTTCTTGTGATTGAGTCGCAGCATCTCCTTGATTTTGTGGTTCAGTATCCAAGATTGGAAACTCACCATTGTCATCCTCATTAGTTGCTGAAGTAGGTGAACCTGTGTCATCTATAACCACATTGATAGATTCCATTAAAGATAAAGTTCGCAAGTTATAGACACGAAAAGCCCTACTGTTGGTTGAATACCCTAGGAAAATACCTTCATCACTTCGGGAGTCAAATTTGCCCAAGGGCTCTCTATCTTTGAAGATGTAACACTTACTCCCAAAAGTTTTGAAGTATTTTACATTAGGTTTCAAACCCTTCCACAATTCATAAGGAGTTTGTAAAGTGCCGGGCCTTAAATACACACGATTTATGACGTAAACAGCAGTATTTAAGGCTTCGGCCCAAAACTTTGAAGGAAGACTCTTACTAAGGAGCATAACCCTAGCCATTTCTTGAACAACTCTGTTCTTCCTCTCAACCACTCCATTTTGTTGTGGAGTAATAGGTGCAGAAAACTCATGCTTAATTCCATGCATATCACAAAAATCCGAAAACGAACTATTTTCAAATTCACGACCATGATCAGTTCGGATTCTTATGATACGCCCAATGGGAACACCCTGTTCATTTTGGATTTTAAGGACTAAAGCCTGGAAAGCATCAAACATATCAGAGGACGAATCATTCCCTTAAAAAATTTACCCATGAGAATCGAGTAAAATCATCAACAGTTAAAAAAATGTATCTTTTACCTCCAATACTTTCAGTGCGAGTAGGACCCATTAAATCCATGTGAACCAATTCAAGAGGACGTTTGGTTGTAAAGCTGTTCACCTTTTTATGCGGAGCACGGGTTTGTTTGCCAAGCTGACATGGTCCACACACATGGCTCAAATTCTTACCTAATTTAGGTACTCCTCTCACAAGTTCTTTGTTGGCTATCTTAGTTAGGTCTTTGAAATTCATGTGACCTAATCTTTGATGCCACAGATCAATGTTACTTATGATGGCAGAATGACAAGTGAGATCATTAGTAGTAAGAATTCCATAGCAGTTATCAGATGTGCGAACCCCATGTAAAACGGTATTTCCTTTTTTATCCAAAATTTCACATTTATCTTTTGAAAACAAAACTTCATGATGGGAATCACACATTTGACTAATGCTCAAAAGATTAGCTTTAAGACCATCAACAAGTAAGGCATTATCTAGCTTGGGAAGACCAGCAACACTTATAGAGCCCTTACCAATGACTCTAGAAGTGCCGCCATCTCCAAAGGTAACAATTCCTCCTTCATATTTTTCAAGAGAGGTGAAGTAGGATTTGTTACCGGACATATGACGAGAGCACCCACTATCAAGATACCACATGTGTGAGTCACGTGCTTTTAGAGCAGTGTGAGCAACAAAACAAGTCAAATCATCTTTTCTAACCCAAATCTTTTTAGTCTTGGTGTTCCGCCTAGACATGTAAGGTTGTCTCCTAATCCAAAAAGTATTAGAATTTCTGCCCTTTTGAGACACCTTACCAAACAGTTCAAAACAATAAGGACGAATGTGGCCATACCTACCACAGTGATGACAAATGAAAACAGGTTTTACCTCCCTTTTGTTGGTCTTGCCTGCTTTTGCTTGATGAAGAAAAGAGTCATCTTGATCTACCTTCAATTTTCCCTTTGCTTGAGTCTTCAAGTTATGTGAGGTAGAGGCTTGTCCTTTGTGAGTTGTCGCATCATAGCCTAGCCCTCTTTTGTCAGAACCCATTTGTTGAGATCCGAGTATGTCTTCTAGAGATCTGGAACCTTTGTTCCACATGGCAATTGTTGCTCTAGCAATACGGAGTTCTTCATCTTTCTGACTGACTTTCTTTTCCAATGCAGTTTGTGACAACTTAAGACTTTCAAGCTTTTCTTCATATGTGGAATACACCCTCAGAAGTTCATTCCTTTCAGTTTCACAGGATAGAAGTTTTCCACATAAGTCTTGCCTGTCACTTGAGATCTTGATGACATTCTGTTTTGCTGTCAAGAGTTCTCCTTTGAGCCGGACATTCTCACTCTCACATGTTTTGAGCTTGAGAGAGAGTTTGTCGTTGGTTTTAGACAAATTCAGAGATTCCTCATACAGCTTCTCGTAAGCTTGTTGTAGTTCTTCGCCATTGATCTCATCAATGTCTTCAGATAGTTCATCATCCTCTCTTTGCTGCTCATTCTTCTTGACCTCGTCCACTCTAGCAACCAAGACAGATAAGTTGCTAGATGGTGGTGGAGGTGGATCTCCTCTTTCATGGAATTGGCTCAGAATTTCCCATGCATCTTTAGCCTTTGTGCAGTGAACGACCCGTTGCTGTTCTTCATTAGAAATTGCTCCACGAATAATGATTAGGGCTCTCTGATTGCCCGGATTATCTGCACTTTCTGTATCTTCTTCAATGGTTTGCCAACCTTCTGGTTCAAAGGCTCTCAGAAAAGCCCTCATTCTGATTTTCCAATACAGGTAGTTGGTCCCATCAAAGGTGGGAGCATGATGCAAGTTCTGACCACGAGCTGATTCCAAATGCTTTGGAAGAGGTTGAGAAATCGTGGCCCAAAATGCCATGAAAGCACTATCCCCATCTTCACCAGATTCAGGTTCTTCGGGTTCTTGCTCCGACCCGCTTTCATCATCCCAAGTTACGGTGTAGACTTTCTTCCGATTCTTTTTCGAAGGGCATTCAAGGGATATATGCCCAAAACCTTGACATTCATAGCACTTGACTCCTGGCCCCCCTTACAATCTTCTTTTCAGTAGTTTGAGCAAAGTTTGGTGGAACAGTTTTGGGTTTGTCATTACTCTTATCTTTTGAAATAGGAGCTCTGAAATTAGGCTTCTTTTTCAAAAAAATTTTAAACTGTTTTGTAAGCATAGCCGTCATCTCAGACTCTAAATCAAATTCAGTCTCCGGAGGTTTTGCAGTTTCATGAGCACTCGTGAAAGCCATAGTTTCTTTTTGCTTTTTCTTTGAAATTTGGTGGGCTTCATAAGTCTGCAAATTTCCAACCAATTGATCGAGCTTGAGGGTATCAACATTCTGAGCCTCCTCAATGGCTGTCACCTTTGATTGGAACCTCTCGGGAAGGGACCTCAAAATTTTTCCAACAACTTTCGCTTCCGGGATTTTTTCACCGAGAGTAAAACAGGAATTCACGATATCACTGAGTTTAGCATAGAAATCATCAAACGTCTCATCGTCGCGCATAAAAAGGGTTTCAAAGGCGGAGGTGAGACGTTGAAGTTTTGACCTTTTAACAGAGGTAGTACCTTCGTGAATCGTTTCAAGAATATCCCACGCCTCTTTTGCTATTTCACACGTGCAAATTCGACGGAATTCTTCAGGTGTGACAGAGCAGAAGAGGGAGTTGAGAGCCTTGCTGTTCCAACTCGAGTTCTGGTAATCAGTTGTGTCCCATTTATCAAGGGGTTTAGGAATATCAATGCCATCTATAGTGACAGTAGGTTCACTCCACCCAAAGACGATGCAGTGCCAAACTTTCTCATCGATGGATTTTAAAAATGCTCTCATACGAGCTTTCCAATAAGAATAGTTTGTACCGTCTAGTAAAGGGGGTCTATGAGTAGAGTTACCTTCACGAATAGAATCCATAATACTAGTCACACAAAATCACACTCCTATAGTTTTGATAAAAACAAAAGTTTTTTTATAAAACAAAGAGTGACCTGCTCTGATACCAATTGAAAATCCTATGTGATTCGTGATTAGATAAAGATTAGAATATTCCAAATCCCAAAAACTTCCAAAACACTCAATCTAAAATCATCAAGCACTTACGAGAGTGATTTTAGTTTGTTTGTTTTTCGGAATAAAATAATAAATCGACACAAACGATTTTTTACGTGGAAAAACCACAATTGAAGAACCTTCAATTGTAATCAAAAACCACGGGCGAACCGCCACTAATCAATCCACTACAGAAGGACTACAAGGTTACAAAGAAACCATACAAATCACCCTACCCAGTCAATTTGTCTCTGAATCTACTGTAACTCTTTCACCACGCCTTCGTCACGGAACTGATTCTGAAGTTGATTCCACACCACAACTTCACTTGTCGAATTAACGACTACGTAAAGAATCAAACGCCTTTTGAAACTTTACGTGTTGATCTTCGGATTCCACCGAAGGGAACACTCTTGAATATGTAGTAACAAACTCTTTGATGTATGAATCTTAACTCATGAGTTTTTGAACTCTCTCAAGAACACCAAAGAAAACTTATCAAACTTTCAGAAGAACACTTCAAACAAAACTCTAGAATCCTTGAATCAGATCTTTGAAAAGTTAAGTTATAGTTTTAGGAGAAAACTATTTACTTATAGAAAAACATAAAGAGTCCCAGATCTGGAAGAAATCAAACACTTGAAGCCAATCCGGATTCTGAAACCCGCGATCTCCGCTCGAGCGCTCCACTCTCCGCTCGAGCGGACTGGCCAAAAACTGTGTGTAATTAAACTGATGTACGCTCGAGCGCTGACTCTTCCGCTCGAGCGTAAGATCACATCCTTCAGTACTTCTGCAGCTCTGTCTAGATACTGAGTGCCTCCAATCTCCGCTCGAGCGCACATGGCCCCGCTCGAGCGGGCAGTACAACAATACAAAAATTACATTTTTATCAGGCACAAAGTTTTGTCACCGGATTTGACAATAAAGGGACCTAACAAACTCAAAGGTTTCTCTATTGAGAAAAATGAAAATGTGACTTGCTAACTTAAGAAATCAATTTATGGACTTAAACAAGTTTTCTAAAAATTGTATCTTAAGTTTTATAATACTATTTTTCCTTTGGATTTAAAGAAAACAATTTTTTTTATTAGTGTACATATCCAAAGATCAGTGAGAGCAAGTTTATATTTATAATTTTGTATGTTGATGATATTTTTATTGTCAATAATGTATGTGATTTATTGCACGAGTTAAGAAAGTTCTCTTTGAGAACTTTGAAATAAAATATATTAGTAAGACAACCTATGTAATAGAAATTGAAATATTTTTGAATGAATCACATGAATTGTTGAGATTGTCTTAGAAGATATATGTTAAAAGTTCTATAGAGATTCAGAATGAGTGAATAATCTCATAAAGTTATCCATGTTTTGATAGAAATAAGTCCAATTTTATGCCAAAAAAAAATTATAAAATCAATTAGAATGAAAACGATTTTTTATACATTTATTGTAAAAAACTTAATGCTCAAATAAGGAAGTAATACGGTAATCATAAGGAATAAAAGATTACTTGCTAACATTTATGATGTCTGATAATCTTGAATTGATTGGTTACTTAGATTTAGACTTTGGAGAATGCATTGATAGTAAAAAGTTCACTTTTGATTATTTGTTCTTATTATGTGAAGAAAAAATTTCATGAAAAGTGTGAAATGAACTATAATAAATGTCTCCTATGAAAGTTGAATTTGTGGTGTGCTTTGAGACCACAATTCATGAATTGTTATTGCAAAACTTTATTTCAGAACTTAGGATTGTCGACTTTTGTTGCCAAATCATTGAGAATTTATTGTGATAATTTTGCATTGTTTTATTTTCTTAGAATGACAAGTATTCTAATGATGCTAAACACATAGAATTGAATTACTTTGTCATTAAATAAGAATTTTAGAAACAGAAAGTGTCAATAAAACACATAAATACATAACTTTTTAGTGCAAATCTATTGATGAAGAGATTATTCTTAAAGACAATTAAGAAACTTGCCAATTGGGTCTTGAATGTAATACATAACAGTTGTTTATGATTGATTGTGCTATTTGACACATTAAGATCTTATTAATTGTGTTTCTAATATATTTCCTGTTATGAAATGAATACGTACATATATGAGAATGAATGAATGATAACAGGAATAGTCTTTCATAAAAAGACATTATTGTTGGACATCTTTATACTCTTCACTTAATGGGCTATGTTAAATTAGTTGCTAGTGTTGTAGTGCATGGAAAGGATTATATCGCACTATTGGTGTAGAATCACCATGAATCACATTAGTAAAGTATTTAATTATAGTATTATGATGATAACCAAATTAAATGTAATATTGAATATGGTTCGTTGCACACCTAATGTTAACCTTGTTAAATCTTGACGTAAGTTATCATATGGGTCAAGTGGGAGAATGTAAGACTAAATTAATTATTTAGTCATTTTGTTGACTCACATGATATGGTAATATGAATTAGAGATTTGGTAAGATTATGATTCCATATTTTTTGCTACAATTGATTGGTAAATAAATAAGAGTGTTTTTCAAGTATCCTCCTTAAATGGGAAAAATGAAATCATTGTTGAATAAGGAAATTGGTATTCTCTCTGCCTATAAAAGGACATTCAGATTACCCATCAAATTATTCTGAATTCAGTGTATTCTAAAGAGGGTTAAGGGAGAGAAACATTTTTCCACTAATATTATTATTAAGTTTATGTTCAATCAATTTTGGATCACTTGAAGATTTCGCATAATTGATCCGAATATGTTATTTATTTTCCGTATTATATTATTACTTGTGAAAATCATGATAGGTAACGATTTTGGATTATGAACGTTGTTATATACATAACACCATAAAATTATTTACATCATGATCGTAAAGTTTTAAAAATCATTAACAGGGTATACCGAGGTGTATCGACCTATACTGAGGTGTATCGACCTATACTGAGGTGTATCGGCCTGCAACAGAATATCGCAACTTGTATCAGAATGTAACAGTACACTCCGATACGTAATGACATTGTCAAGCCCTGAACTTTTTGTTTCTTTACTATTATTCTCTTATTTGTTTTTTTATTTTTATTTCACTCTTTGGTTTCTATTTTTTAAACACCAGATCTTGAGATTTATATTTTTCGAGATTTTCATAATTCTCTATTTTCCCTCTTTGCTGCTGAAAATAGTGTAGTTATTTAAATATTTTAAAAAAAAAAAAAAACATAATTTCTAGTTGTGTTTCAACCATCTAATAGAATTATAATTTCAACCCTGTACTAATTAAAAGTAAAAGCTAATTAATGCCTAACATAAAAATTTGCTTATTGATGAGCATTTTATCTTTAAAAATCTTCAATCTCATCTTTAAAAATCTTTATAGATGTGCATTTCATGCAATAGTCAAAGAATTAAATAATATTTCAACAAGAGAGAGTATATAAACTTTATAGTCATGATCCCTCAACTCTACAGCCACACTTGGAACAATAAGTATATTTCTGCCTAGAAAAGTTATTTATAAAAAGCAAATTTCATAGCTCTGTTAGCAAAATTGGGGAATATGGATGTATTTTTATATTGAAATAATTTCCTGTGAAACCATCAAACCATCTTCACCAACACCTTCCCACTTAAAAATCTTCAATCTCACCCTTTTAGACCAGATCACTCCTCCATCTTATGTTCCAGTTACCTTCTTCTACTCCCCCCGAGCCGAGGTTCTCTCCTTGTAGCCCTATACTTGCGCTCGTCCTTGCAGGCCTTTGGGTCTACTTTTAGTCCAAATTTTAATAATCCGAACCGTTCATATTTTATGATTTATTCAATATATCATACCTGTAAAAAATTAAGTTGATCGGATATCAGAAAGCATATGTTCGGAAAACTGTTTATTAAATTCTTTAAAAAATAGTTTTTAGTTTAATTTTTCGAACACATACTTTCTGATATCCGATCAATTTGATTTTTTACAGGTATGATATACTGAATAAATCATAAAATATGAACGGTTCAGATTATTAAAATTGAGCCTAAAAGTAGACTCGAAAGCCTGCAAGGACGGACGCAAGTACAAGAGCTGCAAGGAGAGGATCCTCATTCCCCCGAGCCGAGGTTCTCTCCTTGTAGCCCTATACTTGCGCTCGTCCTTGCAGGCCTTTGGGTCTACTTTTAGGCCCAATTTTAATAATCCGAACCGTTCATATTTTATGATTTATTCAATATATCATACCTGTAAAAAATTAAGTTGATCGGATATCAGAAAGGACGGACGCAAGTACAAGAGCTGCAAGGAGAGGATCCTCATTCCTACTCCCCCATCATGAGTGATGATGACACCAATCTCAATGTCAACTAATTTTTGCTATAAAAAATATTAAGATTAGCGAATCAACTAATTTTTTTTTTATGAATAATATGTACTTACAAAATAAACAATTTAAATCACCATAAATAAGACTCATAGTGGGCTCAATGATCCCTTAAATTCTGTCAAATTCAAATCACCCCAATCCAATAACAAAATCACAAAATGTCAAATTTTATAATTAAGACGTTTTCAATCTATATTTTTCTAATTTCCTCGGAGTCAACCAAACGTGCAGTAGTGGATAAGATGTCAATATCTCAACTGTAAATATCATAAATAAAAATGATAGAAAGAAACAATTTTAATTTACTTAAAATTAGAATCACCTTACTTGTTTTCACTTTTTAAAAAATTTTACTTTCTTATTTTTCGTATTTTTTTATTTTTACTGAATTTTTTAAATATTTTAAGCAATTTTTTTACTTTTTAGACACACCTAACATAAATACACCTAAAAAGTACTAATAAATTTTAAAATGTGATCTTGTAAATTGTTTAGTCCTCTATTTTTTCTTATAAACCCAAAAGTTTCATTAAAATGAAAATAACACAAAATGGTAGTCACTTGCATATTTAATTTTTTAGGGATAAAAAGGGATTTCTCCAAATGTAAAAGTACACATTTTGGCCATTTGCACAATAATAATTTTGGATTTTCTTGTATTCTGAAACAAATCCCACAGTACGGACAAAAACATAACACTATAACGTAACATACTCCAATATAACACACGAAAAAATTTCTTGATGTATTTGTTCCAAACGTAACAACGTAACACTAAAAAAAATAACTCTTTAGTATACTTTTCCAAAATGCAACACTCCAATGTAGTACGAAAAAAAAACTATTTTGTGTATGTTTCCCAAACATAACACTCCAACTAATGTAATATCAAACGTAACACTCCAATATAACTTACTTCAATGTAACACATAAAAACATAAAAAAACTTCTTAGTGTACTTTTTTCAAACATAACACTCACAGTTTGAAATTATTCATTTGTCCAAAACTTACTAAGGAATTTTTATACTCCTTTTGGAATGGTTTGAAGAATTCCACATATTTTTGGAATGGTTTGAAAAATTTTACATCTTTGTTTTAGCTGTTACATTTGTTATGTTAGAGAAAATTACACTAAGGAATTTTTTTGTGTAGTACATTAGAATGTTACAATAAGGAGCTTTTTTGGAGTGTTATGTTTGCAAAACGTACACTAAGGAGTTTTTTTATGTATTACATTAGAGAGTTACATTAATGATTTTTTATGTGTTACATTAGAGTGTTATATTAAGGATTTTTTTAGAGTATTACGTTTGGAAAAAATACACTAGTGAACTTTTTTGTGTTTTACATTAGAGTGTTACACTAAAAAAAATTTTTGAAATGTTATATTAAAAGTAAAAACTAATTAATGCTTAAGATAAAAACTTGATTATAGACTAGCATTTCATCTTTAAAAATCTGCAATCTCATCTTTAAAAATATTTATGGATGTGCATTTCATCTTTAAAAATCTTTAAAGATTAGCATTTCATGCCATAGTTAAAGAATTAAATATTATCTTTTATTTTTTTTATTAAAATATTTCAACAAAAGAAACAGTATATAAACTATATAAAGTCATGATCATTCAACCCTACGGCCACACTTGGAACCTAGGAAGCACGAATACGGATACGGGATATGGGTAAGATACGATATGAATACGGTGATACGACAAAATTCGAAAAAGTAGGATACGGATACGGCGGGGATACATTCATAAAAAATATTTTTTTCACAATTTTTAGTAATGTAGCATACACAAAAATAAAACTTCAACAATTTTCAGTAATGCAACATACATAAAATAAAACTTTAACAATTTTTAGTAATGTAGCATACATAAAAATAGAACTTAAAGCAAAAGACAACTTTATAAAAAAATAAAGATTCCTATGAACTGAGAGTCTTCAACGTCAATAAAAAAAGAAAAATTTATGGTAAACAAATAAAACAAAACATTAATGTAGCATCACCCATAACAACCATAATGCATCACCCGTAACAAAAAATTCATCAATTCAATTAAATTTCAACAATATAGCATCACCCATAATAACCATAATGCAATTCAATCCCATAATTTGAATAATTCAAATTAAGGGAGAAAAAATTTACAAAGTTCATTTATTTATCAATAAGTTTATTTATTTATTTATTAATAATTTTTTTTTACCTTATTTGATCTATTAATAAGTTTACAAAGTTTATAATTTTATAAGTTTACAAAGTTTATTTTTAATAAGTTTATTTATTTATTTGTTTTATCAGATTCAAGTGATAGTACCGAATAATGTCAACAAAGTTTTTTTTTTTTATATCTTATTTGATTTATTTTATTTTATTTTATTTACAGAGTATATACATACAAAAAATTTAAAAAATAATAATAATAAAAATAAATATGCAAAACAATAGAGACGACATAGATAAGGGAGAGGGAGAGAGAGATCGACCAAGAGGGGGGGAGATGAGATCGCGATCTGTCCGAGACACAGACAGATCGAGCGAGAGGGAGAGGGAGAGGGAGAGGGAGAGAGAGAGAGAGAGAGTTCGTGAGATCGAGTGAGAGGCAGACAAAGGGAGTGAAAGGGAGAGAGAGAGAGGGACGAACCTGATCAACGACCGTGGAACTCTTGTTCGCGAACCTGATCGACGACCGTTGAGCTGCTGTTCGAGACGAGAGACGACGAACTCCTCCTCCTCCTCCTTCGCGGCTGTTGTTCGACCTAGGTTTGGTTTATTATTATTTTTTTTTTTTTTGTGTTTTATTTTATCTGATTTTCATATTTTACATTTTTACCCCATTTTAAGTTTTTTAAATTAATTTTTTGCCCCGCCGTATCCATACCGTATCCCGACCGTATCTTCGCTTATCCTAGATGTATCTGAAATTCAAAAATTAAGAAAAAAAAATTGGATACTTCATTTCCCGTATCTGATACGTATCCCGCCGTATCGGGCGCGTATCCGTATCCGATACGTATCCGATACGCGTACGGGGGCCATTTCGGAATATTCGTTCTTCACAGCTTGGAACAAGTTTGTGTCTGCCTAGAAAAATTATTTATAAAAAGCAAATTTGATAGCTCTGTTAGCAAAATTGGTGAAAATGGATGTTTTTTATGTTGAAATAATTTCCGATGAAACCATCAAACCATCTTCACCAACACCTTCCCACCTAAAAATCTTCTATCTCTCCCTTTTAGACCAGATCACTCGTCTATCATATATTCCAGTTACCTTCTTCTACTCCCCCATCATGAGTGATGATGACACCAATCTCAATGTCAACCAATTATTGCAAAAGCTCAAGGTTTCTCTCTCCAAATGCTTATCGATCTTCTACCCGCTTGCAGGGCGGATTAAAGATCATCTCTTGGTTGATTGTAACGATGAGGGTGTTCTTTTTTCTCAAGCCAAAGTTAACTGTCAATTGTCTGAATTTCTGAATCCCCCTGATACCAGCTTACTTGCTCGCCGTCTTCCAGTAGTTGAAATTTCAATGGAGAGACAGAATGAGGCGGTTCTAATAGCTATTCAAGTCAACGTATTTACTCGTGGTGGAATATCTATCGGTTTACGCTTCTTGCACCGAATCATGGACGCAACCACCCTACAGGCTTTCCTCAGTTACTGGGCAGCCATGGCAACCGGGTCATCCAAGGATAGAGAAACATACCCGGATATCAATGCAGCCTCGTTCTTCCCTCCTCGAAGAGACTCGCAAACACAAGACGATCAGGTAACATTTTCGTTCAAACAGAAGTGGTTTCTGAACAAAGACGGAGTTTGGAAGAGATTTGTATTTGATGCTGCAGCAATATCTGCACTAAAAGCCAAGGTGGCTAGTGAAGCTGTGCACAATCCAACTCGGTTCCAAGTGGTGGCTAGCTTCATATGGAAATCTGCTATCTCTGCATCTAAAGCATTGGGCTCCCAAAAGCCGAGTGCAATCATGTTTCCAGTAAATATGCAACCAAAAATGTGTTAGGATCAAACACACCCAGAAAATAATCTCACACGCACAGAACACAATATTTACGTGGTTCGGCCCAATGCCTACATCCACGGATAGAAATGAGAACTTTCACTAAAATGGAACAAAATACAAAACAGAGGAGAAGATAAAATCTCTCACTCAACTCACAGCTCTCTCTCTCAAATTTCTGATACAAAACATCCTCTCCCTCCCATCTCTATTTATACACAAAGAGAGTGAGAGAGGGATACACCAACTCACCAAAAATTTCTACCCTCTTTAATGATGAATGGTAAAAATCAACAAAGGCAACAACAGGAAAAGAAAGAAAAGTTGATCTTCCAGATTCCCAACTCAGACCTCCTTCTCTGGAGGTGGAAGTCTTCCTATGCCATCTTCTTTGACTCTCTCCTTTGCATGGTTTTGCATGCATATGAGTTGGAACAACAATTCTCCCCCTCCATACCCACATGCATGACTGACTTCTCACTTGAAGTCCATCCCTACAATGTCTCTGCAAATTTCGAGTTTGTCTCACGAGACCACCTTTGTAAGCATGTCAACTGGATTCTTATCTGTGTGGATCTTGATCAGTTCCAATAACTGCTTTTCCATCACTTCGCGTATCCAATGATACCGAACATCAATGTGCTTCGTGCGAGAATGATACATTGAATTCTTGCTCAGGTCTATGGCACTCTGGCTATCACAATGTACCGTGAACTTTTCTTGCTTTAATCCCAACTCTTGGAGAAATCGCTTCAACCATAACATCTCTTTCCCAGCTTCCGTTGCGGCAATATACTCTGCCTCGGTTGTGGATAAAGCAACACACTTCTACAGCTTGGATTGCCAAGACACAGCTCCCCCTGCGAAAGTGAACAGAAATCCTAATGTAGATTTTCTACCATCAAGATCTCCCGCCATATCTGAATCAGTATAGTCTTCCAAGACTGGTTTAGCTCCTCCAAAGCACAAACACATTTTAGATGTACCCTTAAGGTACCTCAGAATCCACTTGACTGCTTCCCAATGCTCTTTTCCTAGA
The DNA here is from genome assembly GCA_036172215.1 of Camellia granthamiana. Lineage (NCBI taxonomy): Eukaryota > Viridiplantae > Streptophyta > Magnoliopsida > Ericales > Theaceae > Camellia > Camellia granthamiana. The sequence goes on from CM069910.1 coordinate 37,875,107, forward strand.
TTGCAAAGGAATCTGCTTACTACTCCAACAGCATGACCAATATCTGGTCGGGTGGACACCATTGTATACTTCAAACTCCCTACGGCGGATGAGTAGGGAATAACCTCCATCTCTTCTCTTTCTTTTGTAGAGGAGGGACAAGAACTCTTGCTCAACTTGAAAGGATTAGCCAGTGGAGTACTAACTGGCTTGGCATCTTTCATGTTGAACTTCTCAATTACCCGTTCAACGTACTTTTCCTGTGATAGCCATAACTTCTTGGTTTCCCTATCACGCACAATTTTCATGCCCAAAATTTGCTGTGCAGGGCCTAGGTCCTTCATGTCAAAGGACTGTGATAACTCATTCTTCAGTGATCTGATTGTTGTGGCATCCTGTCCAACGATCAGCATAACATCAACATAGAGCAAGAGTATGATGAAGTTTCCACCGGGAAATTTTCTGACATAAACACACTGGTCTGTAGCAGTTCTCTTGTACTCATGACCTACCATGAATGATTCAGACTTCTTGTACCACTGTCTTGGCACTTGTTTGAGGCCAAAAAGACTTTTCTTCAATCTGCAGACTAAGTTTTCTTTCCCTTTGACTTCAAAACCTTCTGGCTGCTCCATGTAAATTTCTTCCTTCAGATCACCATGGAGAAATGTCGTCTTCACATCCATCTGTTCAAGTTCTAAATTCAAACTGGCCACTAGCCCCAAAACTACTCGAATGGATGTCATTTTCACAACTGGCGAGAAGATTTCATCAAAATCAATACCTTTTTTCTGCCCAAAACCTTTGACAACCAATCGAGCCTTATACTTGACTAGCTTTTCGCTGCCATCTTTCTTCAACTTGAACACCCATTTGTTCTGCAATGCTTTTCGACCCTAGGGAAGTTTCACCAAATCATAAGTCTGATTTTCTGCAAGGACTACATCTCTTCTTGCATAGCTTGCTGCCAGCTATTCCTCTCCTTATGATTTTGAGCTTTTTGAAAACTTTCTGGCTCCCCCTCATCATTAAGCAAAATATACTCAAAAGCAGGGTATTTTGACGATGGCTTAGACTCTCTTGTTGATCTTCGCAACTATGGATCAACAGTCTCTGGTAGAGGGGGTTGTGGCTCCCCCTGCTCAACACCCTCTATTTCTGGATCTTCTTCTTCTAGAAATTCATCCTGCAACTTTACATCATTAGTTGTATGCTGCGGTAACTCTTCTTCATCAGTGGCATGCTGTGATGGTGCAGGGTTTGGGATAATTTTTGAAACATCATCAACTTTGGGTTTGGCTGGTTGCCCAAAGTCTTCTAAGGTCTGGCCTTCTTGAAACACCACATCTCGGCTTCGAATGACCTTCTTGTTTTTCGGATCCCACAATCTGTATCCAAATTCTTCATCTCCATAGCCAATAAAGATGCATGGAGTGGCTTTGCCATCTAGCTTCTGTCTGTGCTCCTTGGATACATGTGCAAATGCTTTGCACCCAAACACTCTCAAGTGAGAGTAAGAAATCTCCCTTCCATACCATACTTCTTCTAGAATCTGAAAATTCAGTGGAACTGATGGCGATCTGTTGATCAAATAGCAAGCAACACGAACAACTTCTCCCCAAAATGGCTTTGGCAGCTTTGCCATTTTGAGCATGCATCTAACCTTCTCCACAATGGTTCGGTTCATTCTCTCGGCAACACCATTGTGTTGTGGGGTTCCAGGAACAGTCTTCTCATGTCAGATGCCGCGAGTAGCACAGTAAGCTTCAAACTCCTTTGACGTGTACTCGCCTCCATTGTCTGTTCGGAGACACTTTAGCTTCTTTCCGGTCTCCATTTCCACTATAGCATGGAATGTCTAAAAATGCTGGAACACCTCAGCTTTGGTCTTTAGGACATAAACCCATACCTTCCATGATGCATCATCAATGAACGTCAGGAAGAATTTTCTACCACCCAAAGATTCCACTTCTATAGGACCGCAAACATCAGAGTATACTCTGCTCAACAACTCTGATTGTCTTTTGGATGATGAATGGAAAGCGACTCTATGATGCTTTCCAAACAAGCAGTTGTCACAAAGGTTCAATTTCGCATCTTTGGCAAAGGGAATAAGAGACTTCTTTGCCAGAATCTGCAACTCTTTTTCACTCATGTGACCCAGCCTTTTGTGCCACAAGTTTGGTGATGCCTCATCTTCTGCTGCATTGAGGCTGTCTAAATTTACCTCCACGTGTGTCTTGTATAGTGTACCAATTGCTTGTCCTCTGGCTACCACCAAAGATCCCTTTTTCAACTTCCATATGCCTTTGCCGAAGTAGTTCTCATAGCCTTGTCGATCTAAGGCTATCCTGAGATAAGATTCAGGCATAAATCGAGAACATGCCTGACATCTTTTAACACCATCGTGCACTCAACTTTGGTTTGGATGCAAACATCACCGATTCCCACAATCTTCAAAAAACTGGAGTTACCCATCTTCACTGTACCAAAATCTCCAACTTCGTACATACTGAAAAACTCCTTCCAGGATATAGCATGGTAGGAATCTGCTGTATCTACCACCCACTCGGTGTCATTGTCTGACATATGGAGACATTCTTCTTCTTCAACAGAGAATAATGCAATATCCTCTGAGACAGTAACTGCAGTGTTCCTATCTTCGGTCTTTGGCTGTCTATTGCCTTGTTTTTGTTCTCCTTTCAAGGCATAACAATACTTCTTTATGTGACCCTCCTGGCCACAATGGTAACACTTTAACCTTGGCCGGCTTGTACCTTCTCTGGATTTCCCTCTGTCTTGAGATCTTCCTCTGCTGCGTCCTCTGCTTTTGCTTCGTCCTCTGCCTCTGCCTCTTCCTCGACCTTTATTTTCTGTGACGAGGGCATAAGACTAATCTCCACCCATGTCTTTCTTTCTTGCCTCTTCACTAAATAAAGCATCTGTAACCATGCTCATGGTTAGTTTCCCTTCTGGGGCAGAGTTGCTGAGGGACACCACCAACGTCTCCCAACTGTAAGAACTGAGCAGAAATAGGGCCTGCATCTTATCATCCAGCTTCATTTTGACAATTGCCAGTTGGTTCACCAGATTTTGAAACTCATGGTGTGTTCAGCAACAGAGATACTGCCTTTTAGCTTCAAATTTACAAGTCTTCTCATCAGGAGGGCTTTGTTCCGAGCAGTCTTTGACTAGTACATGCCTTCTAACTTTGTCTAGAGAGCATAGGCATCAGTCTCCTAGGCGACATGGTGGAGGACACTGTGATCGATCCATTGTCTGATCTGGCCAATGGTCTTTTAGTTCTTTCTCTTCCAGTCTTCATCTTTTTTCGTTCCTGGTTTAACTCCATTAAGCTCAATGGGGTCAAACAAATCTCGGCAGTACAAGACATCTTCCATTCTGGGCTTCCAAATGGCATAATTGGAAGCATTCAGCTTTATCATAGAACCTGAAGTCGACGTTGATTCCTCCATTAGACTTCACCGTTGAGTCCAGACTGATCAAATTAGGTTGAAAAACACTTCGGATTGCCCAAAAGAAAGACTGTAAATTTTTGAAAGTTGATTTGCAAAATCTGACCGTACGGATGTGTTCGGAATATTCCAAATAGTTAGAAAGTACTATTGGATCACCCAAATTGGACCTCAAATGGCTTAGATCAAGCTAAAATAGATTGAATGGTTCAGATCGGCAGAATCTGGTGCGGCTGAGAAGCACCAGATTATTTCTCCAGTTCGGATGGCATTAGACTGACGTCAGTAGCTCAGTCAACGGCTCGGTCAGCGGCTTTGGCTTCGGCCCAGCTCGGCTTTGATCAGCTTGGTCAGCGGCTGGACGGCTTGGTCAACGGCTCAGATGGCTCCGGCTTGACGGCTCAGACGACGTCAGCTGCCGTCGATGTGACATCAGCAAACGGCGATGAGATGACGTCAGCGCCTGGAACAACAAAGAAGACACGTAAGGCGCGTGTAATGCGTTGAAGCGCGTGGTCACGGCGTCAAGTGGCGCGTGACGGCACGTGTGGATTCGTCCGGCCTCCTTTTTTGACGTGGTTTTCACCAATGTGCTCGTCTCGTCGAGGTCTTTCAGATGGTGTAATCAAAAGTGGATTTTGACCACTTTGATTTCTGGGCATTTCTGAAAAATGCACTCTGTTTTTTCTGAAAAAGACTCAACCTACTCTGATACCACTTTGTTAGGATCAAACACACCCAGAAAATAATCTCACACACACACAGAACACAATATTTACGTGGTTCGGCCCAATGCCTACATCCACGGACAGAAATGAGAATTTTCACTAAAATGGAGCAAAATACAAAACAGAGGAGGAGATAAAATCTCTCACTCAACTCACAACTCTCTCTCTCTCAAATTTCTGATACAAAACATCCTCTCCCTCCCGTCTCTATTTATACACAAAGAGAGTGAGAGAGAGATACACCAACTCACCAAAAATTTCTACCCTCTTTAATGGTGAATGGTAAAAATCAACAAAGGCAACAACGGGAAAAGAAAGGAGAGTTGATCTTCTAGATTCCCAGCTCAGACCTCATTCTCTGGAGGTGGAAGTCTTCCTATGCCATCTTCTTTGACTCTCTCCTTTGCATGGTTTTGCATGCATGTGAGTTGGAACAACAAAATGGTACTGCCAATGTCACAAAATTCCATTGGAAACATTGTGTGGCACGCAACGGCACACCATAGGGAAGAATCAGTAGGACTACCTAACACGGTGGATTTACTGAAAGGAGCGATACAGAAAATCAACGGTGACCACATACAAAGTTTACAAGGAGACCAAAGGTTTGTAGTTGTGAGTGGAACTTCAGATAAGTTGAGAAAATGTATTCAGATGAAACACCGGAGCTATATATATGTATTACTTGGTGTGGTTTAGGGTTCTACGATGTGGACTTTGGATGGGGAAAGCCTATCTGGGTTATTAGAGCTTTTGAAGATAAAATCAGCACAATGTACCCAAATGACATTGCTTTAATGGATTCCAATTCAAGCGACGGAATTGAAGCGATGATGTTCTTGTCTGAAACTCATATGGCAAAACTGCTTTGTGATGTAGAGTTCCTCAGTTTTGTCTCCATCAACCCTACTATTGCAATTCCATCGGCGCCCAATTAACTATGTTGATGATCAAATAATGACATCGTCAAGCGCTGAATTTGTTTCTTAATTTCAAATATTCTTCTTTTGTTGTTCTTTTATTTTGAGTATGCTTTGTTTCTATTTTTCAACACGATAACTTGGATCCCATCTTGAGATTTAAATTGTATGACAATGTCAAGCCATAAATTTGTTCTTTTATTTTCAGTTCTTTGGTTCCAATTTTTCAACACTCAGACCTTTTTTTGATAACTTAGGTATCCCCAACCCTCCGATTTTTAGGGAAGCCAGGACTACTCCTGAGGAGTATTTAGCCGGTGGGAAGCCGGACACCCTTGCACAAACTGCTACAAGCACTCAGACCTTGAATTACGTCTTGAGATTTTTATATTTTTTGAGATTTTCATAGAGTAATGCCAAGGATTTTGAAAAAAATATCATGAAGATGATCATAAAAGATTTTCTACCTTTAGATTATACATACAATAAAACACCATACACTAATCAAATGATGAAAAAATTTCATACTGAATTTCATAATATTTTTTTCATAATCTCTAATATTATTCATTTTCATAACCCTATTTCCCTTCTTCGCTAAAAATTATATCTGATAACAGTATTATCTATGTTACCTTGTTTCCTTGCGCATTGCAAACACCACCTTCAGGTAAGGGTACCTACAAGAAAACGGGGTGGAAAATAATCACTTTGCTTGGTTACTCTTTTTCAAAAATACTTTTCAAAAAATTCTAATTTCTTATTTTCTGTATTTTTTTGTTTTTACTGAATTTTTTTAATATTTTAAACAATTTTTTTTTACTTTTTAGACATACCCAACATAAATATACCTAAAAAGTAAAAAAGTTGTGAAAAAAACTTTTTAAAAATTCACTAAATATCAAAAATACAAAAAAAAAAAATACGAGAATTCAATGCATTTTTTGTATTTTTATGTATTTATTAATTTTTTTAATATTTTTTTACAAATTTTTTACTTTTTAGATACATCTAAGTAAGGTGCATCTAAAAAAGTTTAAAAAAAAATGTTTAAAATTTTAAAAATATTCACTAAAAACCAAAAAAAAATGTGAACCAAAAAACTCAATTTTCAAAAAACTTTAATCCAAAAAACTCAAACCAAACACACTAAATAGAAATAATAAAGTAGTACATATTGCTAAATTGTATTCCAGAGCGAAACTGGGCTATTTCATACTAAAATGGAAATATAAAAATATGTGAGAAGTAATTTAGAATACCAAATCAAAATATTTATAAAATTTTAAATTTCAAGTGAATTATCCAAACTGGGTGGGGAATTTAGATGTCTGGTCACCCACAGATGTTCCAAATGAACATATACATATATATATATATACACACACTAAAATTAGCCCATATGATAGATGTGCTGTTATATCTAAGAAATGTACATATTTTAATTTTGATTTAAAAGAATACATATTATTTTGCTCAAATGGTAAATGTTTAATTTTGTTTATCAGAAATCGCACCGAAGGTCATGATTTTAACTCCTAATCTCCTCTCTATATAATTTTATATTTTAAATAAATTATAAAGGTATTTTTGAAAATCAAAATGAACACCAACTCAAGCCTTCCCTTTATAATAATTATAAATTTTAATCTAAGTTTGTTTTTAATCTGAATTTGATCTCAACAATTACATAAGATTAGTATTATAACCAAATATGTAAAATTATTTAAAAAAACATAAATAATAATAATAATGTAGGCTTTATATAAATTTAGCCGGTGGCACATGTGATGCGTATGCAATTCAAATAAGTAAGAATAAAAATAAATAATAACAAAATTAATTTGTATGTTGCCTAATTGGTAAGAATATTTTTAGTGAAATCCAAAATCTTGGTTCAAATTCTATGTTTTTTATCCAATTTTCTTACCATTAAACACGAAGATAGTAGGAGCCACATTAATAAATACATGTAGACCCATTATTTTGTCTAATAATAAAAGAAATATGGTAAAAAAAATCCGTTAATGTATATTATTTTTTAAATGTTTATAAAGGTTTGAGTTTCTATCGAGTTCAAATTTAAATTTGAGATAACTTAAGAGGTTCATAAGACCATCGCGAGTCCTGTTTTGATAGTTCAAGTTGTTCATTTTGTAACCTTGTTCATGTCTATTATCCATAAAAAAATTAAGCCGATCTAATAATCATAGCCTTTTCATTTTATCGTGTTTATCTTTAAAAAAATGGATATCTATTTCTAAGAATATACTTATTGTTCATTTTTTGAAAACAAACGTGAATAAATAAAAAGTTACGGTTTTTGGTATAAAAAAAATTACGATTATTGAATCGATTAATTTTTTTTTCATGAATAATATATATTTACAAAATGAACAATCTGAATCATCAAAAATAAGATTCATAGTGGGCTCTACAGTCCCTTAAATTCTCTCAAATTCAAATCACTCCAACCCAATAATACAATCACAAAATGTAAAATTTTATAATTAAGACGTTTTCAATAGTATATATTTTTCCAATTGCCTCGAAGTCAACCCAACGTGCATTATTTGAAAAGTTAGTTAAAAGTTGATTTTTTATTTTATTTTTTTACCTTTTTTGACTTTTTTATATAAGAGGTAATGTGATTCAGAATAAATTGAAAATTAACTTTTGACTTTTTTAACTTGTTCCCAAATGGCCCTAGTGGATAAGATGTCAATCTAATAAAATAATAAATACAATCTCAATTATAAATATTATAAATAAAAATGACATAAAGAAACAATTTTAATTTACTTAAAATTATAATATTTTTTAATCATGCAAATTATTAATGTTAAGGTGTCAATCTAATAAAATAATAAACACAATCTCAACTATCACTACAAGAAAAAATACTTTTGGTGGGTGGTTATTTTGGATAGATAGTTATTTTGTCAAATATTAATGCGTTCATGTTGACAGATGGTAATAATTAGATAGATTAATTATTATTTTAACTTTCCTTTCGATAGTTTTTTGTTTGTAGATTTGATTGGTGATGTATTGATATGTTGAAATTAATTGGATGGATATGAATTACACATTAATTACAAATGTATTACAGGTATCACAAAAAAAAATTAGCATTACATTGACAAAAATGATGTTTAAAATTGAAAATTTTTTTGCAACTAATAAAATTTTAGTCGCAATAGGTCTGTGAGAAGCGTGTTGTGATAGACTTTTCGCGACCAAAATATGTTGTTGCTAAATGAGAACTTTATGCGACTAAGTTAAGTTTGGTAGCCAAAAACCACTTTTCAGCGACTAAAATCAATGGTCGAAATTGTTACCTTTCAGTGACTAGATTTTTTATTTTAGTCGCCAAAAACCATCTATGACATGGTCGCTAAAAACCATCAGCGACTAAATATGATCTTTCTGCGACCAAAAAGTTAGTCGCTAAAAGTGTTATTTCTTGTAGTGTATAAATATTATAAATAAAAATAACAGAAAGAAACAATTTTAATTTACTTAAAATTATAAATTTCTTGGATGAATAATAAATCCCAAATGTGATCTTGTGAACTGTTTAGTCCCCTCTTTTTTTCTTATGAACCTAAATGTCCCATTAAAATGAAAATTATACAAAAATAGTAGTCACTTACATATTTGGATCTAATTTTTTAGGGATAAAAGTGAGTTTTTTCAAGTGTAAAATTACACATTTGAGCAATTCACACCATAGTAATTTTGGATTTTCCCTCCTTCTAAAACAAATCCCACGTTACAAACAAAAACATAACACTCTAACGCAACACTCCAATAACGTAACATTCCAATATAACGCACCACAAATTTCTTGATGTACTTTTTTCAAACGTAAAACATTAATAAAAAATATAAAAAATAAAAAAACTGCTTAATGTATTTTTTCCAAACGCAATACTCCAATCTAATACGCACACACACGCGCGAGCGCGCACACACACACAAAAAAAAAAGCTCATTAGTGTACTTTTTCTAAACGTAACACTCCAATCAATATAGTCTCAAACGTAACACTCCAATGTAACATATTTCAATGTAATACACAAAAACACTAAAAAAACTCATTAGTGTACTTTTTTTAAATGTAACACTTATAGTTTGAAATTATACATTTGTCCAAGACTTACAAAGAAATTTTGGTACTCCTTTTGGTATAGTTTGAAGAATTTCACATCTTTTTGAAATGATTTAAAGAATCTCACATCTTTTGTTTTTTGTTTTTTTTTTTTTTTTTTTGAGTGTTACATTTGTTATGTTTGAAAAAATTACACTAAAGAATTTTTTTGTGTGTTACATTATAATGTTACACTAAGGAGTTTTTTTAGAGTGTTACGTTTACGAAAAGTACACTAAGGAGTTTTTTTTGTGTATTACATTTTAAACTATGGATTTTTTTTTTTTTGTTACATTAAAGTATTACATTAAGAATTTTTTTTAGAATGTTATACTTGGAAAAAGTATACTAAGGAGGTTATTTTGTGTGTTACATTAAAATGTTACACTAAGAAATTTTTTTAGAGTGTTATATTTGAGTGATACATTTGAAAAAAAAATATAAAAAAGATTTTTTTTTGGAGTGTTATGTTTAAATGTTACGTTAGAGTGTCATAGTTTAAAATTATACATTTGTCCAAAACTTATTAAAGGGTTTTTATACTCCTTTAGAATGTTTGAAGAATCCCACATCTTTTTAGAATGTTTGAAGAACCTCATATTTCAAATTATTTTTGTACTTCTTTTGAAATGTTTTCTAAATAAAAATATTCTCATATAAAAATTTATCCCAAATTTCATTCTCATAGATTGTATACATTATCTTTCTAACATGAGAAAAAAAGAAAAAGAAACATAATAGAAATAAAAGTATAACCGTAAATTTAATTTTCAGATAATATATCGAATTTACCTTTTCAAAATTTATGAAACTAATTTATCTATAAAAAAATCTTTGAGACTAAATGAATCACTATTCCTCAAGATGAAATTTATAGAATTTACTTAAAATTATAATTTTTTTTAATCTTGCAAATTATTAATATTATATTAAACAAAATCATAAATAATAATTGAATTGAACTTAATATACCATAAAATTCATGATTTTCTTTTGCATGAAACCATGAATTTTTTGAATAAAGCTTGAGAGCTTGAATTGGCGTCCCCCGAATCCCCGAACTGCTGAAACGACGTCGTTTCAGCAATTCAATTTTTTTTTTTTTTTTTCTTCCTCCAGTCTGAAACGGGGTGAGGGTGAGGGTGAGGGAGAGGGAGAGGGAGAGAGAGAAAGAGAAAGAGAGGGAGAGGGAGAGAAAGAGAGAGAGGGGAAGTAGATCGCGTCGCCTCCGCTACCGATCGCGTCGCCTCCGCCGATCGCCGAGCCTCCGCCTCCGCCGATCGCTGCACCTCCGCCTCCGTCGCCGATCGCCATGCCTCTGCCTCGCCTCCGCCCCCCACCTCCGCCTCCAGTCCCATTTTTTAGGCCCCCTCCAGTCCTTCTTCCTCCTCCTCCCCCTCCTCCTCCTTCTTCCCCCGTCTTCTTCTTCCTTCTGCTATCTTCTTCTTTGTTCTGCTAAAAAAAAAAACAAAACAAAACAAAAGCAAAAACAACGTCGTTTTTGTTTTTAGGGGCATTCGGGGGAGCTCAGTTTCGAGCTCCCTAGCACGACTCGAATTTTTTATGGTAAACAATCCAAAGAGGTAAAATTTTATTAAAATTCCATCAATATAATTATGGAAAAAATACCATGGCGAAATTAGATATGACTCAATAATAACCCCCTTAAAGCAATTCACAATTCTTAAGTATGTAAGTACATGCCATATGTATTTGCGTAAGTTCTTATAAATATACGTAAATTACTTCACAAAATCATATAAATGTTCACAAATATACGTAAGTTAACCCATAAAAATTTCAAAAATTACAACTTATGTATATTTATGAAAATTTACACGATTTTGTGAGATAACCTATGTATATTTGTAAAAACTTATGCAAATACATATAATATGCACCTTCCACACCTAAACACTTCCTAATCTTCAAAACAAAAATAAGACTTATAAGTAATTTTTCTTATAAAATATAGTAAGAAAATTCCATTTGGACATATAAATATAAACATGAGCTTTTTATGCAATCATTGAAGAATTAAATATTATCAATTATTTTTATTAGAATATTTCAACACGAGATCCAAGTGGAAGCTATGTAAGTGATGACCACTCAACCCTACAGGCACACTCGGAACAAGTTTGTTTCTGCCTTAAAAAAATTAAAAATAAAAAACACACACAATTTTGATAGCCATGTTAGCAAATATGTTGAATATGCATGTTTTTGAAGTTGAAATAGTTTCCAGTGAAACCATCAAGCCATCTTCACTAACACCTTCCCACTTAAAAATCTTCAATCTCTCCCTTCCAGACCATATCACTCCTCCAGCTTATACTCCAGTCACCTGCTTCTACTCCCCCAACATGAGTGATGACACCAATCTCAATGTCAACCAAATATTGTATAAACTTAAAGTTTCTCTCTCCGACGCCTTGTTGATCTTCTACCTGCTTGTAACGATGAGGGTGTTCTTTTTCGCAAGCCAGAGTTAACTGTCAAGTTGTTGAGAAGATGGAGAGACAGAATGAGGCGGTTCAAATAGCTATTCAAGTCAACGTATTTACTTGTGGTGGAATATCTATCAGCATACTATTCTTGCACCGAATCGTGGACACAGCCACCCTACAGACTTTCCTCAGTTGCTGGGCAGGCATGGCAACCAGGTCATCCAAGGACAGAAACATACCCGGATGTCAATGCAGCCTCGCTCTTCCCTCGTTGAAGAGACTCGCAAACCCAAGATGATCAGGTAACAGTTTCATTCAAACAAAAGTGGTTTCTGAAAAAAGAAGGCGGAGTTTGGAAGAGATTTGCGTTTGATGCTGCAGCAATATCTGCACTAAAAGCCAAGGTGGCTAGCGAAGCTGTGCCCAATCCAAGTCAGTTCCAAGTAGTGGCTAGCTTCAAATATGGAAATCTGCTATCTCTGCATCTAAAGCATTGGGCTTCCAAAAGCCGAGTGTAATCATGTTTCCAGTAAACATGCGACCAAAAATGGTGCCGCCAATGTCACAGAATTCCATTGGAAACATCGTGTGGCACACAACGGCACACCATAGGGAAGAATCAGTAGAGCTACGTAGCACAGTGGATTTACTGAGAGGAGCAACACAGAAAATCTACTGTGACCACATACAAAGTATACAAGGAGACCAAAGGTTTGCAGTTGTGACTGGAACTTCAGATAATTTGAGAAACATGTATTCAGATGAAAAACCGGAGCTATATATGTGTGGTACTTGGTGTGGCTTAGGGTTCTGCGATGTGGACTTTGGATGGGGAAAGCCTATCTGGGTCATTAATCCTGTTCAAGATAAACTCGGCATAATGTACCCAAATGCCATTGGTTTGATGGATTCCAAGTCAGGTGATGGCATTGAAGCAATGATGTTCTTGCCTGATACTCATATGGCAAAACTGCTATCTGATGCAGAGTTCCTCAGTTTGTCTCCATCAACCCTACTATTTCAGTTCCATCAGCTCCCAATTAACTATGGTGGTGTTTGGGAACTTGGTTTGGGATTTTTTTTTTATTTTTTCCACTACAAGACAAAAGTTTTACAAAACCAAACAAAATATCACATCCAACTCCATAATCATTTCACTTTTTCTCTCACAAACATCACATCCAACCAAAAAAAACCCAACTATCTTCCCAAACACAAAAAAAAATTTCTCCAATAGTATCCTACAACTAAAAAAACCTACATAAAAACCCACTTCTCAAACACCCACTATGTTGTTGGAGGTTATAAGTTCATGTTGTCCATGAAAATGTCAAATAATGACATTGTCAAGCCCTGAATTTGTTTCTTTCATATATTCTTCTTCTGTTGTTCTTTTATATTGAGTATGCTTTGGTTTCTATTTTTCAACACGAGAGATCTTGGATCCCGTCTGGAGATTTAAATTATATGACAATGTCAAGCCATGAATTTGTTTATTTTCAGTTCTTTGGTTCCAATTTTTCAACAGGCCTCGTTTGGGAACAGGCTTTTTTAGTAACTTTTTGACTAAAATGTGATATAAAAAAAACTAATATGTTTAAAATGACTTTTTGACTTTTTACGAAAAGATGTGCAAAAAATAGAGAGAAAAGAGAATCTTTGACTTTTTGGTATGGGTTGTTGATTTTTTGATTTTTTTAGTAACTTTTTGACTTTTTAGCTAAAATGGGCACTTGCCAAACGAGGCCTCAGATCACATCTTATATTTTTTGAGATTTGCATAACCATATTTCCCCTCTTTGCTAAAATAGATTAGCTTCTTTTCTTTTCTTTTCTTTTAATTTTTTTTTTTTTTCTCTACAAAATAATAATTAGTTGTGTTTACTCCATCTAAAAGAATTATAATTTTGCCCAAGTAATAATTACTTTAAACAAATTTAAAAATAAAAACTAATTAACGCCTAAGATAAAACTTGCTTACCCCTAGCAACTATCATTGCGAGATTACTTCATTAATTTAGCTAATTTTGATACAAAGTGGTCTTTTAGCAAATAAAAACACCAAGGATAAGATGGGTCATGTTCTGAGTACACCTGTTCAACCCTAACACAGCTCATATTTCTGTCCAAAAATACCAACCCTAACTCTCTACTAATGTGTACAGTTTGAGTCATGTTAATAAATCGCGTGTCAAAGTTCAACCCTTAAAAGCAAAAATATATGGATCCATCCATCTCCAAGCAAAACCCGTGGGAAAATAAATAAATATTTGTGGGAGAGATGGTTCAGAACCACCACCACGTCATTAATAATCTAGATTATTTATGGTTAATCAACTCAATTAAAGTAGACCCCTAAATCTAATCACCAAAAGTGAGGGATTGAAGTCCCCAAGGGAGACTATAAACCCTATGACTGGTCAAAACTATTAAAATGAACTCCTCCCACATGGGTTGTGCATGCATGGAGATGTGTGCTTTGAATCAAACACCACAAGAAGTTTAATGTTATATGTACCAATTAGTATACTAACAGATGATGTGACATAATTTTAGAGGTTTTGAGTCTTTGTAATTTGTATAATAGGTAGGGTCATAATTTTAAAGTGATAATGTCATAGAATATGTTAATACACTAATTGTTATACCAATTGATACGTGTAGCACCACCGCAAAAAGCCTATTCTTCAAACGAGACATAGGCACAACCACCCCTTGAAAAATCCACCTATTACATTCCAACCAGATCAACCACATGAAACATAATAGAGCCAGTGCCCAGGCCTTCTGATGCCTCTTCCCAACGCTACCCAACTAACTCAACACTCACTTGCTGAGCCCACATGACACCAAAAAATGAGAAAATCAACACTCAACTGATATGCCACTGGACAATGAAGAAAAAGGTGTGAAGTCAACTCCGCCACCCCACAACACATGCAATACCAATTAACCAGCATGTGCCGACAACAAATAAGATTGTCAATTGTCAAAATCCTGTGTAGGTTTCTATGATATGGAGTTTGGATGGGAAAAACCTACATGGGTTGGGTATTTTTTTATGGATACCAAATCAGGATAAGAAATAGACGTTTGGATGCTATGAAATCCAAATAAAGATGGACGAAAATGCTGGAGCAGAACAAGAAAGGGAAGACTTTGCATTAATTTTATGATGATTCATTATTTGGGAATTACAATTTGTATAAAGCCAAAGAACACCCTTTGGGGCCTATTAATTAATAGGGTAATAACAACTATGAATAATAATCAGCTTCATATGCATATGCAATGCTAAGTTTCATTTGCTAATAGAAAACAATTCACTGTCTCACAGTACTATCTATGTTACCTTGTTTCCTTGCTCATTGCTAACACCTTCAGGTGAGGGTACCTGCAAGAAAATAGGGTGGGGAAAAAAAAATTAATAGTAGTAGTACATATTGCCAAATTGTATTCTGGAGAAAAACTGAGCTATTTCATACTAAAATGGAAATATAAAATATGTCAGAAGTGATTTAGAATACCAAATCAAAATATTTACAGTATAAAATTTCAAAATTCAAGTGAATGATCCAAACTGGGAATTTAGATGTCTGCTCACCCACAGATGTTCCAAATAAACATAATAAATAAACAAAAAGGCCATATAACATAGATGTCCGAGAATTATTAATTGTATATGTTTCCTAACGCGTACATTTAGTTAATCTAAAACGTTTTGGTCAATGCATAAGGGTTCCTGCATGTAGATGATGTTGAAAAGTTATGAACAGATAAGTTGGAAGTACCAGACCCAGAGCTTCTGCCATACTTCTATGGCTCCCTTTGCCACAAACCTCAACAAGCGTGTCCATCAAAAATTTCCTTTGTTCTACTTTTAAATGCTTCTCAAGGCCACGAGCAACCATCTCCATCTCAGGCTGCACAAACAGATTTATCACACAACAGAAAACAGAACCTCATTAGTTTATATTCCCAGAAAACGCCTTCCTTCTACAAAATGAGAAGAAATCTCATGTTGGAACAGAAATGCCTTCCTTTTTGCGTTCATGTTGGAAACGTGAGAAGAAATCTCTAATATCTAACTTCTATGCCATGTTTGGTTAATGGATTTGTGAATAGAAAGAAAAATGAAACAGAAAAGAAAGGAAAAGAAAAATGAACGATAAAATTTTAATTTCTCTGTTTCATTGAAGTGGGAAAATGGGAAGAAGGAAAAAAAAGGTTTAGGCATTTGTCAAAAAATCTAATTTTTTTTATTTGGTTACCCATAGAAAAACGAATAGGTATGAATGATTTTATACCCTTTTCTTTCCCCCAACAAATCCAAGATCCGAATGTAACCATAGAAGCCTCAAATATACACAAACAAATTGAAAAATAAGAAGCCTAAAGGAGGGACTAGGAAATATAAATCCATACTCTTATTAATCTTTGGCACCATTTCAGTTTCTTCAAGCTTGTGCCTAACCCCTAGAAGTGTCTTATGTATGTCCAACAGATAGACATGTGTCCTACGTGACCAAAATATGTCAAAATCTAAAAAATAAATAAGAAAAAATATCCAATAAGTCCTACTTTTCCAATGAAATTATCATTGAATTTGATATTTTTTCCAATAATAGGAGACATTTAGACACATTTCCAATGAACGAACATCTCCGACACAAGTCAGAGGTGGACACGGCATGCTACAAGTGTTCATGCTTCCTACATACAAAGTAGGATATGCAGGTTTTTCAAATGGAGTCACATCATCAAGGATAAGATAGGAATAAGAAAAAGGTGCAAAGGCAACTAAAACAAAAGTGAGCAGTAATCAAGGGCATTATGTGCAGTTGTATGTATTTGTTGGCAGACAATGGGGTTTGAACCCCTGCATATGCTTTACAATAGCCCCCGAGATAACTGAAAAAAGATGGTATATTTCTGGAAAATAAGGACACAACAGGTTTTACTTCCTACAGAATGGTGGAAGATTTTCTGCAAACATGTAATCTCTCTCTCTCTCTCTCTCTCTATATATATATATAGATAACAGCACATACTGAGCATTCTTCTGGAGGAAATATCTCGTGAATGAGACATATCTTTGACAGTTCCGCCACTGCTTCAGAATGTTTACCTTGCATTTCAAAAGCCTGAAAATCCAATAAATATCTTGACAGAGAAATTAGAACAGAACCCAAAAGGGACCAAGAGAAATAGGAGGTATGTTCTCTTAAATATTGAAATTGGAGATGTCATATCAAGCACTCTTGTACACATCCCATATTCAGATTTGGAAAATAGTGAAATCTATAATATCTATTGATAGATTAGAGTCAATGAAGCATGGATAAGGATGTTGGTACGATTACATTATGGGTACGCCGAAACCACAAAACCTAAAAAAATAGGATACGGATATGGCGGGGATACATCCATAAAAAAATATATATTTATACTTTGTAGTAGTGCATGTCATGCAGAACGTTCATGGATATTCATGGGGTTGACTTCAAATTTAACTAAATCTGTTAGATTTTAACCATCACAATTGGAAGTGCAAGGACCAAAGTAAACTTTGAAACAACACACAATGGTTATATTTAAAATTCAATCTTCACTTCTCCATTATGGTCTTTGTAAAATGTTCACTATTTAAAATTCAATCTTCACTTCTCCGTTATTTCTATTTCTATTGTTACTAAAGTTATATTCCATATATTTAGCTCTATTTCTACTAATTTTAAACCTTTTTCACTGGAGTGTTTCTCTCTAGACTTGTAATTTAGTATTAATTCCCTCCTTAGTTTCATCCACTAGAATGATATCATCTGCGGACAACATACACCATAGGACATCATCCCGAATGTGTTAATCAGTAATTTCATCCATGACTAAGGCAAATAGGTAAAGCAGTAAAGACTCAAAGTTGACTCTTGATACAATCCTACAAAGATTGGAAATTTACTAGTTTCTCTTGTAAGGGATCGGATTGTAGCCGCAACTGCATCATATATATCTTGTTTATCACATTAATCTTTTTGGTCACACTTTTTTTTCTCCAACACCTAATAATGCTATAATAAACTTTTCTAAATCTATAAAAATCGTATGCAAATCCCTCTTCTCTCTGTACTTTTTTATTAATCTTCTTAATAAATATATTGCTTCCATTGTTCTCTACTCATCAAGCATTTTCCTAGTCATTAATTAGAATCTTATTAAAAAAATTGTTAATCAAAACACCCCTCCTTATCTAAGCATTTCCAAGTCTCAATATGTATACAATTTTATCCTAATGCTTTACCCTTACCTGTTTTCATCTCGTGCAGTGCAAATTTCACCTCAAACTCCCTCAGACAACAAATTAGAATGTCACGGTTCCACTCCAATTTGATTACAGCTTACCTAACAGATTGAACCAGCCACCTTTGACCTAGTCCCCTTCCAAGTTCTTTTACGTTCTAGGTTTCCAAACATTGGCTCCAAAACACAACTTACTAAAATCCTCTTTTTCAGTAAATTGTAGAAATTAATATAGGGGTTGTTTAATAATAATGTGGAAGGTAATCCAAAAGGTCTGTGGCAGGGACTAGGACTAACAAAACCATAAAGAGGACTGTCTCTCTCTTCTTACCCTCAATAATCCACAATTATTAATGAATTGAATTGTTGGTAGATGGTCCCAACCCAACATTCCATTTGTAAAGTCAAAACAATATTTGATCAATTTGCATATTCTATACAATATGAACCAAAATTTGCTCAAGCTTGAGCGTACAATTGTCCTTTCAACTTGGGCCCCAAGATACCTAGGCACTTTGGGGCATTCAAAAACTACAATATATATATATATATTCAAAACTCCAGCAGTAGTGAAACACCTTGCCAAGTTGCCATAAATGACTTTGTGGAAAGATCATGATCCTGTTGATATGTCATTCTCCCACTTCCAAGTAAGAGAGTGAAAAGACTTACCCAAGCCTGCAAAAAACATGATCGTGTGCGAGCAGCAACAGCTCCAGAAACTATTCTTGCAGCACGAGTGTTCTCAAGACCAATGTTATCAGCAAGCCCAGCAATGAATTGCCGGGCATCCTCGCCGTCAATGTAAACAGAAGTAAATGGATTTGCCACACTGGAAAAAATGAAATCAAGTAACAACTACATGAAGCACACACTTGGAAAGCATTAATAAGCCATTACCAAGAAGGTTTAAATCGTACAAGCTGAGACGTACCTGCCACAAATGTTGAAAACAAAGTCAATCGATGCACGATAAAATGAGTCCCGGGCATTGGTTGTATCAAAGGACACCCTTGCTCCAGATGTCCTGCATAATCGACGGAACTACTCACCCATAAGGGTAAAGAAAATGCAGTGCATTAGTAAAGAGAACACAAATGCAGAAAGTATCATAAACAAAATTATTTTCCATTATAAGTTGCACAATAATATTAATATATTAATTAGATTTCCATACAGAAATGAAAACTGTGAACATGGTGAAATAATTATTGCCAAGGTTATTACTACAGTTACAAAAGAACCAATGGAAATGTGCTCATGATGCAAAAAGAGCACATCAGCACCTTTCATGCATAATCATACTAGCCAATGGCAGTTATCTGTATGTATGTGTGTGGAAGGGTATGGGGGTCACAGGGGCCGTGGCTAACAAAAAGTTTCGACTAGCCTCTAGTGGGGTCCCATGTCCAAGCTCTTCTATTTCCAAACAAAGTAACTGCCATGCATGCCCAAGTTCTTTTATTTCCCAATTTGGCCCCTAACCTAAGTTCATATATTGGAAAATCAGATCTTTTTTACAAAAGTCTCTTCCATCAAACCTGCACCAAGAAATCCGCATCCTTCCAAATCCCCAAGAAAATCCTCATGCTAATCTCATGAAAAAGGAAGGAATAATACACCAGTGTTCCACAGTTTAGATGGTGTTATATGCAAAGATATAAATAGGTCAAAGAAGCACTCACTTGTAATATATCTTCCTCTGAGATGTCTCTTCCATTTATTCTATAGTCCATGATTGCTGGAAATCAAGTTGATAAGCTGTGATTTGATGAAGAAATGCATGACCATAACATTCTAGGAAACTTAAGAAACACATATAATGTAACCTACATGAAACACAAAAATCCAATTATAAGACCACATGTAATGAAATGCCTCCCTCTTTTTCTAGCACCCAGCCCTCTCTTTATTTTGCACATTTTATTGTGCTTCTTAAGAAAAAATATATCTAGATGAACATAGCAGCACACAAGATAAAAAAACCAAAAAAACTTTCTCCCTCTAACTGAATAAACCTTCTTCCCTTAAAAGTAAATATAGGCATTCAAGGTTTCAAATGTTGTTAGTGGAACCCAAATGTGGATGCTTCCCTTGGTATTTGTTGTAAATACAGAATTGGGATAAGGCCTTCAAAAGCAAAATATGGCACTCTCATGGTAATTAATTATTCACAAAATGCATGTGCAAAACCAATAATTACATACATGAGTGCACATTTGTGGCTTATATGCAAGTTTGTTATGGCCACTAAACATCTGTTTACTGACAAAAACTACAATGTATCACTTAATTATCATCCTCATTACAATTATGATGACGGTGATGATAATTGCTATTGTGCTTGTTGAATTTGGATCAGCTAAATAATATTCACCAAAAGGCACCAAAGAGACAAAAGTCGTGTGGTGTACACAATATTAAATACTACCCACCTAAGTATGGGAAACATAAATATTTAAATCATTCATAAATTTAAAAGGCTTCTAGGGGGGTGATCTATGAAGCACCGACACGTCCCCAGGGCCTGCGTAGGAGTGTCGGACACGGACACGTTTGCGACACTCTCTCTAGCGTGTCCTTTTTTTTTTTTTTTTTGAATTTTTCCAACGCGATGACACTTTCGAGACAAGCGCGAGGTGGATCGAAGAACCCTAACCTGTTGGGGAGGAGAGAGAGAGAGAGAGAGAGAGATTGAAGGAAGAAGCCCTAACCTGTTCAAAAGAGATCAATCGAAGAAGCCCTAACTTGAGGTATTCTTCTTCATCTTCTCCGTCCTTCTTTGTCTTCTCTGATCTACTTCGTCTTTTCATCTTCTCTATACTTTTCTTCTCTTCGTCTTCTCTGGGTCTTCTCTTCATTTTCTTCTTCATCTCCTCCCTTTTTTTGTTTCGTCTCTCCCTTCCATTTTCTGTTTTGTCTATCTCCCTTGCCTCTTTTGTTTTTTCTTTTTTTTTATTTCACCCCCCTCTTTCACATCTCTCTTTTTTTTTTTCTGTTTCTCTCCCTTCCTTTTATTTCTTGATTTCGTCTCTCTCTCTCTCTCTCTCTCTCTCTCTCTGCTCCTCCCTTTTTTTCTTTTTTCATTTTTTTTAATCCTTATTTTTGTTAAACCTAAAATTCATAGAATAAATTATTTTTATTTTAAAAAAATAAATTTAGGAAATGTGTTTATTAATTTATTAGTATTGTAATTGTATAAGAACCAATGATTTTTATTTTTTAATTTTAGACATAATAATAAATAAATAAAATTATATATATTAAACATGTCCTCAACGTGTCGTGTCCCCATTTTTTGAAAATTTACGTATCCGCATATCCGTGTCGTGTTCTTTGCCCGTGTCTGTGTCCATGTCCGTGTCCGTGCATCATAGGGGGCGATGCATCACTCCTCCACCCCAACAAGAATAAAATACTCAAAAAGGTGCTCCCTCCGTCCTAAAATAATAGTCCTTTTTGGAGAATCTAACTTTTTTTTTGGTAGTACAATTATTACACTTTAAAAATATTAATTTTCCAAAATTACCCTTTAATAGTATATTTTTTTGAGAATATCAATTGTTATAATTGTACTTTTTGTGTTATTAATGAATTTAAAAGAAAGGCAAAATTGGAAATTCGTATTATTTTAGTGATTCATTTTTGAAAATGGACTAATATTTTAAGACGGAGGGAGTACTCTTCAACTTATCCCAATTCCTTCAAACGACCAACAAATCCTCTCCTCTCCCTCCCTCCAAAAATCCAAAAAAGAAACCTACCTAGCTAAAACTTAATTCTGAAGCCCAAAAAATAGATAAATACAATAAATAAATTGAATAATGCTATATGCACCAATTAGTGTACTCACAGATGATGTGACATAATTTTAGAGATTTTGAGTATTTATAATTTGAATAATGGATGGGGTCAATAATAATGTCATAATACTAGTTGATACACTAGTTGGTATACTAATTGGTTCATGTAGCACCCCCGATAAATATAGCAGTAGCAAGAAAATGGTTTGTGTTATGTTAAACACCTATGTTAAGAGCTTACCCTCCTCAACACAAAGACAAATCCATTCCCTTAACAATCAAAAAAATTGATGCCTACCTAGCAGAAGGCCACACAACTCCAATTAACCTAGCCCCTCCTTGTTTCCATACCAAATTCCAATTTTGTTCAAATGCTATCCTAGAAAATTACAAATAAAAATAATAAGTTTACAGTAGATATGATACTACCTATAAATATAAGATTGATACCACATTTTATTTGGTTGAAATGTCAACCATAATGTTGGGATAACAACTAAAAGTTAGTAAGGTTATACACAAAATTGTGTAGCCAAACAGTTCAGAAGGGTCGATTCAAACAGAAATGCTCACCAAAGAACCAAGAGATGGAATCCCAGATCCAATCTGTTATCCAGATGGACCCAAAATCAATAAACAATTTCATGACTTGTATGTGCAACCTTAGGTAGAACACTTTTACAAAGTACAATTATGGCTATGTTTGGCATGTTGTTTTAGGACTATTTTACTCAAAAAAAAAAAAACAAAATAAGCTAAAAAATCAATAAGATAAAATGTCACTTCCAAATCATAATCATTTCATTCTCTCTTTCACAAAAGTAAAAAAAAAAACCAAAAAAAAAAATCATCCCAAACGCGACTTTTAGCCCCATGCTAAAATAGCAAAAAAAAAAAAACTAACCCACATCCAACCAAGGCTATATATATTGAATTTTTTAAGCCTCATTTCTAGGTTATACAATTGTTACATAAAAGATTGCACAAAACACATTCAGATCCCGCTAAATTTCAGTAAATTAGTAAACGAATCGCAGATTGTTGGCTAAAAAAACTTTAAAAAATGAAATTTTCAGCATAACCAACCTCGAATTAATCTGTGAGCCATTCTCTGATACTCCTGCTTGTCAGCATTCAAAACAGGAGGGGTAAGCAAAACCGGCCACCAACTCGGCAACTTCTTCTCCTTCGCCCTCCGAACCCAATTCTTCGGCATTACCTCCGAAGCTCTCACCGCAGTCTCCGACAGAGGATTTTCCAGAACCCTAAAGTTACGATCACTACGTGTGTCCGTTTTTCTTGCAACAACTACTTCTCTACCCCCAAGACTACGGTCTCTCCTCATTATCACCCCACTGCTATTACCAAACCCTAATCGACCCCAAAACCCTAACCCTAATTTCACCAAAACCCTAAAACCAAACACAATTACACAGCTCCAGAGAATCAAATTGCCAATAAAATGAAGCGTGGACTGACGACAAGAAACAATAACCCTCCGATTGGGATCGAAGGTGATCAAAGTCTGCAAATCATCGAGAGCTTCATTACCCGATTGAACGAATTGATTGAACCTCAATTGGGATGAACTCAATAGCCTTTTTAGGGACAGTGAGGCTTTGTTCGACAAGTGTTCGATGTCGATTACCATTTGGAGATTCTGATCATCGGACGGCGGCGAGGGTTTGGGTTTTGTGGGGGTTTCGGGGCTGCTGCGGCGGCGACGGCGGTGGTGGCGGCGGAGGGAAAAAGAGACGGTGGAGATGATGGGATGATGAGTGATTCGCCATTTGGGGGGATTTGAGAGTGGAAGTGTGGGAGATGAAGAAGGAGAAGAGGAAGAGAATAGTGGTGAATTGAAAGAGTAATAGTTCATCACTACTAGTGCAGATTACACTGGTCCAATTGTGGTGAATCCAAGCGTGGTTTTGGGGGTTAAGGATGAAAATCATTTAAAATTTTAATACTAATCACTTCTATACTGAATTTTGAGGTTTGAATAATACTATAAGTATCAATTAATATATTAATAGATAATGTAATATAGTGTTATTTTAAAAATTTTAAATATTTATAATTTGTATAATAAATAATAATATTATAATACTAATTGATACATTAATTAATATATTAATTGACACATATAACATTATCATTTGAGATATAGGTTATTTTAATAATAAAGTTGGTTCGATTCATTAATGTATATATTTACTTTCGGCTATTTGAATCGAAAATATTTTATATGACTAATGCAAAATTAAAAGTTAATAAAAAATATTTTTATAATCAATATAAAATAAGTTCATTTATATAAAAATATATTTTTTATTTTTTAAAAATTAAAAATATTTTCCAAATTAAAAATTTATTAATGTTATTATACCACCACCATCACCATAATCACCGTTACAATTATCATCGCCATCTCTCCACCACCTACACCTCTACTTTCGTTCCACCACCACCACCAAACATGAAAAAACATATTCTCCAAAAAAAAAAAAATTTTAAATTGTAAAAAATATTTCTCATTCATATAAACATAGCGTTATAATATTTAATATTTTTATATATTCATACATAATTTTGAAGTTATGATTTTTGGATTTCTGTTTTTCTTAGCCCCAGTTCTTAAGAGCCCCCCTTCTTTCTTTTTTTTTAACCCCTTGCCCCAAAATTGTTTTCATCTCATTTTTAACCACACCACTGCACGTAGGGGTGTGTATAATACCGTCGAAATCGCCGAAACCACACCGAGCCGCACCGCTAAGGCAAATTCGTTATTATTTGTCAATCGAACCGCCGGTTTTTGGTAAGAAAAATGGTAAATTTTAGTGATACTTTTATCAATCCGTCGATTTCTATTTTTCTTCCAAACCGCACCGACCTGCACCGCTAGCCTCCGTTTGGGAAGTGGGTTGACTTTTTGGCTTTTTGGCTTTTTTGGCTATATAAGCCTGGGCTCAAAAGCTTGGTTTGGGAAGGGCTTTTGGCTTTTTGGCTTTTTTAACTTTTTTGTGAGAGAAGAGTGTAATGATTATGGGGTTGGATGGGATGTTTTGTCTGTTGTGACTCATGAGCCTATTCTATCTTTTGTGGCTCATTGAGCCAAAAAAGCACAATGAGCCCTTGCCAAACCAACCCTAATGTTTTATAAGATTCTAAAAATTCTTTTTTACTTAAGTTTGCTTGTTGTTCTATACCTTAGAATATAGTATTACATTACTGCTCGAGGGGAATTCAAGATGTCAGTAATCCAAAATAAAATTAGATTCCAATTCACTTTTCAATCTTCTTCTTCTTTTTTTTCTTTTTTTTTTTTTCTGGCCATGTTGCAAACTTGCATCAGCTCACTTTTCAATCTAAATACTTTTCAACAGTAAACATTTTCAATATATTGTAAACCCTGAATGATATTAATTTTATATATTGTATTTGATCATTGTAACTTCCACAGATGCTTGTAATGAACTGATGGCATAGTCGTTGATATTATCATGTTATTACTACACTTGCTGCATCAGAAAAAAGCTTCGCAAGATGCTTAACATCACGGTATCTCTTGTCTTTTTTTTACTCTTTGATTTAAGTTTTGTAATTTAAATTATTTTTTTTATAAACTGCCAATCCGCCCGAACCGCCAAGGCAAATTCACCATTATTTGCCAACCGAACCGCCGGTTTTTGATAAGGAAAATGGCAAATTCTAATGACACTTTTATCAATCCGCCACCCGTCATACGGTTTCTATTTTTCTCTCACACCGCACCGACCCGCACCGCGCACACCCCTAACTGCACTGCACCTAACATTGAAAGCTCCCACCCGCACCTGCAACGATCCTACTGATCTCTTCTTCTCCTCAGGTGACCCTCTCTCATTCCTCCTCATCTCCCTCCGCCTCCTCTGGCAATCGTTCAAGCACTCTTTCCCTCTTCGATAGCCTCTCATTCCTTCTTAATTTGTTTTTTCCTTCTTCTTCTTTTGTCATTGTTATTACCACCATCACGCTTCCTTTTCTCCTCCTTTTTCTTCTTCTTATTTTGTCCACGAAAAACCTAGATTTAGGATTTACAGATTGCAAATAAGAAAAATAATAAGAGAAAAAATAAATAAAAATAAGAGAAAAGGCGAAGGTAAGGGTCACGCCACTACTGAAAAAAAAAGATTTTTGAGTCGACAACGTGCCGTCACAAGAAGTTTTTGCGATGGCAAGTTGCCAACGCAAAAAGTATTTAAATGTTTTAAAGAATCTAACCCATAATTTTCTCATTGAGGCTCCCAAGATTTAAACCCACTTCATCCAAGTAACTTAAACACAATGTATCAAACATAGCCCACTTCACCACAA
Organism: Camellia granthamiana; assembly: GCA_036172215.1. Classification (NCBI taxonomy): domain Eukaryota; kingdom Viridiplantae; phylum Streptophyta; class Magnoliopsida; order Ericales; family Theaceae; genus Camellia; species Camellia granthamiana. Next base: position 37,901,266 of record CM069910.1, read on the forward strand.
TACCTCTTTCTAATTTTAAATAAGATATATATTATTTATAGTATATACACACTCAATATTAATATAAAAATATATATAAACAAATATATTTATTAAATATAATCAAGTAAATATATATATCTTTAGTATAAAAATATTTTTGTTGCCACAACATCAGTTGTCGACACAAAAAGATCTAATTTTTTGCGTCGGCACTGGTTTGCCGACTCAAAAGGTCTATCTTTTGCGTCATTAAATTCAACCAACTCAAGTAATGATATAAAATATTAATTTTTTGTGTCGGCCAATGGTGCCGACGCTAAAATTTGGTATTTGTGTCAACAACTCCGTGCCATCGCAAAAAGACTAGCTTTTGTGACGGCAAAATATGCTGACTCAAAAAAACTGACTCAAAAGGCCCTTTAATTAGTAGTGCGATGGTGGCATCAGTAGGTAAAAGACGTGTTAGAAAAGGATTCAAGGGTGGTGACCAGTGCTACAGAGGGAGAGTGGGTAGTGAGAGTGGTCAGAGAGATGCAATCGGAGCTAGTGAGGAAGGTCGCCGCAATTAGGATTATGGTTAGGATTGAGAAGTTAGGAATATGATAATAAGGTAAATTGATAATAAAAATAGATAAAAAGGAATGAGGTCTTAAGAAATAATATGGGTTAATATTAATAACAGCTCCACTTGATCAACTCCAAGTTTTGCGAGCATTATAACTATTTTGGTAATAGACTACAATAGTTAAAATATCATTACAAAAAATATAATTATTCTGATTTTTTATACATTTTTCTTTGTCAAAAATTAAAAAAAATAAATTAAAATAATTGATTTCTAAAAACAATCTTTACTAGATTGGTTTGCCTCATGGTAGATGTCTTTGATGGAGCAGTTAGTTCTATGGAGGAGTCTCTGGAGTACTCACTGATCAAACGAATGTCCTCTTCACATTCAAATTCAATCCCTAGCTATTTTCAGTTCTTTTCCAAGACAATGGTGCGTCCTCCATAGATTGCCATAGCTTATTCGGATTGCTTGGTATTTTTCTTCAAATCTAATCTGAATTTAATCTGAACTTTTAAATTTTTATTTTAAATTCACACCAAATTTAAAAATATGTCATCACAAAATTTTAAAAAATTCAAAGCTCAGATTGAGTTGTTTAGTTTGACTGCTAAGTTTTTAAAACAGCCAATGTGCCGTTTGGTAAAACTTATGTTTTCAGTTTTCTATTTATATTTACAAAAATTTTAAAAATTCAAATAAAAACTTGTTTAGTAAAATTTTTTATTTATAAATCAATAATCTCAGTTTATAAATTTGGCCAAAAAATGAAAATACAAAAAATGTGTTTTCATTTTGAGTTTTCAGTTTTTTTTTTTTTTACCACACAATACTAGCCACCACCCGTCACCATTTTCCACCACCGTCTTCCGCCACCACCACTCACCACCCACCTGCCACCCCACTCGCCACCACCACCCGCCTGCCACCCCACTCGCCACCACCACCACCACCCACCCACCTGCCACCACCCACCACCACCCACTACCATCCACCACCACCCGCCACCTATTTGCCACCACCACTCACCAACCACCAGCCACCAGCCACCAGCCACCTGCCACCCACCCACCACCACCTACCCACCTGCTACCACCACCCACCACCCACTCGCTACCACCTACCACCGTCACCCATCCACCCACCACCATCACCCACCACCCACCTGCCACCACCACCCGCCATCCGCTACCTACCTGCCACCACTACCCACCACCCGCTACCACCACCACCACCACCACCCACCACCCACCCACCATCACCACCCACCCGCCACCACCCACCACCACTCGCCATCCGCCACCCACCTGCCCTCACTACCCGCCGCCACCACCACCACCCACTCGTTACCACCCGCCACCGTCACCTACCCACCCACCGCCACCTACCCGCTACCACCCACCACCATCCGCCACCCACCTGCTACCACCACCCACCACCCGCCGCCGCCGCCACCACCACCACCACCACCACCACTCACTCGCTACCACCCACCACCCGCCACCACCCACCATCACCAGCTACCCACCACCCACCATTACCACTTTTCATCACCGTCTTCCGCCGCCACTTGTCACCACTTGCCATTTCTCACTCTTTTTTATATTTTAAAATTTTTTTAAATATTTTGTCAATTACCAAACACGTTTGTAGTTTATGTTTTTTTAAAAATAAACAAAAATCAGTTTATAAAATTTTTGTAAATATAAACTGAAAACGTAAACGTTACCAAACACACCCCAAGTAATTTATCATAGTAGGGGAATTTAAGGTAAATTACATTGAGTTCTCATGAAAGTCAGAGAAAATATAGCAAGTTCTATTGTTTTGACATAATTACTTTAACCTCCATCTTAGTAAGGCAAAAGGAACCAATGTTGATGATGTGAAAATACAAGAAAAAATAGACATTTCAGAATAATAAAAAAAAATATTTAGTGTGCTTGGTTTCAATTTTTTAAAAATTAAGTTTTTCGTTTTTCGTATTTTTTTGTTTATAGTGAATATTTTTAAAATTTTAAGCAATTTTTTTACGTTTTTAGATGCACCTGTATCTAAATAGTAAAATATTTGTTAAAAATATTTTTAAATTTTTATAAATACACAAAAATACGAAAAATGTACTAAATTATCTATTGTGTTGGATTTAAGTGAGCTTAGATACTTTGCAATGAGATCTTTACATCACAAAAAGAATGGTCAAAAACTATTGAAAATTGAATGAGAAATTACCTCATGAAGTTAGTTTCATGAAAGAGGTAGTAGGATTAGTGTGTATAATATGTTTGTAACTCCCGCAATATTGCAAAGGTTAATGGTGCATTAGCGACCAGCCATAAATGCTAGAAGCTCCTCCTCTCCGGCCTTTATGTATTTTCCCATGAAAGTGGCCAAATAGATTCACATGATAAATGTACCCAGTTTAATCATAATTAATATTTATGCTTGTTGATGTGTTATTGTCAGTGTGTTTCAATTTCTTTCAATTTATATATTTGGTGTGCCAAAAATGTTCTTGATTGTACATGCTGCCATGTTATTCTTGCTTGAAAGTCAAATTTAGTCTACTACATAAGTTGGTGTACCCATGGTTTGTATTGAAAATAAATAGAAAATATTTTTATGTACTTACTTTGCATATTTTCAGTATCGGTAATTTTTGGAAAATTAGTTCACTGTTTTTTTATTTCTGGGGTTACTAGATGTTACATTAACATTTGCACAGTTGTGTATTGATTATATAAATAGGCTTACTATTGGTCCGTAGAAAATAGATAAGCCCCCTGTTTTCGTAATTAGTTTTGTTTTGGTCTATTTTTATAAATAACATGTTTCTCTATATTAGAATAAACCTTGGCCACAATTTTGGTTTGGCGTTTGTGTATTGAAAAATGTACAGGGCTTGCTTGAGGTTTAGTAGTGGTTACTTACCAATTTTTAAAGCAAGGTCGTTTGCTTGGCATATTAAAGGTTTTTATATGCTTGTATTGTTGTAGCAATTTTTATATTGCTTGTAATTGTTAGCAATTTTATTCTAATTGCTTGTAAGTTGGGAACTAGTTTGTTTTAACCTAATTCATCCCTTGGAAAATTTAATTCTTAAAATTGTTTATCATGGACTAGGAGTCAACATACTCTTGAAAGTTTTGTCAAAAGGTTAACTGGATTTTAAGTGGGACCGATATGACCCCTCCAGTCTTCATGGGAACATTCTTGACCATGTTCGGTTCTAGGTTAAGTGGTAAGACTAGTTTTTGAATTAAATTTCCAATTGTGGGATTTTCTAACGGTTAAGTTTAATTTTTGGAAACACAGAAAGTGATATTCTGTTGTATTTTTTAGAAATGGCAATTGTCACTAATGATATTGCTATTGCTAATGTTGGTGGAGAACTGAACCCCGGGACAAATGACTTGCCAACCCCAACTGTGACCTCTATGGTCAACCCTGGTGTTACTCCGACTGTTCTGGAAGGACCGCTCAGTCACCATGAGCGCCTAGAGAAATTTGCTGGGGTGAATTTTAAGAGATGGTAGCAAAAAATGTTGTTCTACTTGACCACGCTAAACCTTGCAAAGGTTTTGAGCAAGGATCCTCCAGCCGTGGCAGAGAATGAGCTAGATAGGTAGAAAGTCATGGCACTTAACACATGGAAACAGACAGACTATCTTTGCCAAAACTATGTGTTTAACAGCTTGGCAGACTCACTCTACAGTGTGTTTTGTGCCAAAAGCTCAGCAAAATAGTCATGGGAATCTCTAGACAAAAAGTACAGGACTGAGGATGCCAGAACAAAGAAATTTGTGGTTGGCCTGTTCCTGGATTTTAAAATGGTAGATTCAAAAACTGTGATAAATCAAGTCCAGGAGTTCCAAGTGATCTTGTATGAAATTCATGCTGAGGGGATGCCTTTGAACAAGTCATTCCAAGTTGCTGTGATCATTGAAAAACTTCCCAATGGTTGGAAGAACTTCAAGAACTACTTGAAGCACAAGTGCAAGGAAATACCAATTGAAGACCTGATTGTCCAACTCCGAATTGAGGAGGATAATAGAAAGAAATGACGGAGTACCTCTTCAGTGAAGGGCAATGTCATTGAGCATGGCAGATCTTCTAGGGTGAGGAAAAGCCCCTTGTGAACAAGCCAGCATACAAGCCGCAGGAACTTGGTTATCGGTTCTTAGGGAAGTGCTACAATTGTGGTAGCGAAGGACATCGGGCTAGTGATTGCCGCAAGTAGAAGAAGCCATACAAGACCAAACCTTGTGCTCACATGGAAGATATGCAAGAACACTCCCATGATGAGGATGACATGCACTTGCCTGTCGTTGTCTCTGAGGTGAATTTGGTGGTTCAAACCAAAAAGAATGGTGATTGATACTGGGGCTACACACCACATTTGCTCCGAGAAGAAGCTGTTTACAACTTTCAAGCCAGTTACAAATAGTGAGAGTTGTTTATGGGGAACTCTACTACCTCCATTGTTGAGAGGAAATGAAAGGTGGTCCCTAAAGTTGACCTTAGGAAATGAGCTGACCTTGAACGAAGTCTTGTATGTTTCAGACATTCGTAAGAATCTTGTCTCAGGGTCTCTTCTCAGCAAACATTGTTTTCGCATGGTCTTCGAGTCTGACAAGGTCGTTCTAACCAAGAGTGAAGTATATGTGGGTAAGGGATATATGTTAGGGGATATGTTCAAACTCAATGTAATGACTATTATCCCAAAGATGAATGAAACTACATCTTCTTCTACTTACATACTTGAGTCTTCCAATTGTGGCATGGTAGACTAGGACCTGTAAACTTTGAATCTTTACGTAGATTAATCAAGTTAGATCACATACCATCTTTTAAGATTTAATCCAAAACACAAGTGTGAAACTTGTATTGAAGCGAAGTTGACAAGATCTTCGTTTCATTCTATTAAAAGAAGTTCAGAGCCATTGGACTTAATGCATAGTGATGTGTATGACTTAAAATTTATATAATCACATGGTGCCAATAAGTACTTCATCACTTTTGTTAATGATTGCGCTAAGTATTGTTATGCCTATTTGCTCAAAAGCAAAGATGAGGCTATTGACAAATTTATTCTTTATAAGAACAAAGTTGAGAATCAATTAGGCCGCAAGATTAAGGCTTTAAGAGTGCTCGTGGTGGTGAGTATGAATCACTGTTTATTGAGATTTGGCTCAATCTGGAATTATCCACCAAACCATGGCGCTTGTTCTCCTCAGTCAAATGGATTGCTGAACGGAAGAATAAGACACTAAAGGAGATGATGAATGCAATGTCATGAAGTTTTGGATTGCCACAGAACATGTGAAGGGAAACAATTCTCTCCATAAATTACATTCTGAATAAAATACCCCAGAAGAAGGTAGACAAGACCTCGTATGAGTTACGGAAAGGCATCAAGCCTTCTCATAAATTCTTACGAATGTGGGGGTGTCTTGCAAAAGTGGCAATACCTACACCCAAACGGGTTAGCATAGGCCCGAAATCCGTGGATTGTATATTCATTAGTTATGCACATAATAGTAGTGCATATCGGTTTCTTGTACATAAGTCAGAAATTTCAGGCATACACAGGAATACCATCATCGAGTCAATGAATGCATGTTTCTTTGAAGACATTTTTCCTTGTCAAACCCAAGAAGGGTTCCTGCTAGTGATGATGATCAAAGTGATGATCAAATTGAGGTTTTAGATGAGCCTAGAAGGAGTAAAAGGGCTAGGATGTCAAGTCTTTTGGTCCAGACTTCTTAACTTATATGGTTGAGAACGAACCTCAAACTTTCCACAAAGCTGTGACCTTTCCTGAGAGTCCTTTGTAGAAAGAAGCGATCAAAACTGAGATTGACTCCATCTTACAGAACACACCTGGAAGTTGGTGGATTTACCTCTAGGTAGTAAGCCTTTAGGCTAGAAGTGGATTTTTAAAAGAAAGATGAAGATGGATGGGTCAATTGATAAGTATAGGCTAAGCTCGTTATCAAAGGATACAGGTAACGAAAAGGACTGGATTACTTTGATACGTACTCACCTGTAACTAGGATAACATCCACTCACATGGTGATTGCGATAGCAGCTTTACCCAATCTAGAGATACACAAGATGGATGTAAAGACAACTTTCTTAGATGGGGATTTGAATGAAGAAATCTATATGGAGCAACCTGAAGGTTTGTAGCTCTAGGGCAAAGCAAGAAAGTCTATAAACTTGTCAAATCATTGTATGGTTTGAAGCAAGCGCCTAAATAATGGCATGAGAAGTTTGACAACGTAATGTTGTCAAGTGGTTTAGATCAACGAATGTGACAAGTGTGTTTATGTCAAAAAAAAACTGGCAAAGATTATGTCATTTGTGTCTATATGTCGCTGATACGCTCATTATAGGTAGTAATGATGAAATGATCAAAACTACCAAGAAGTTGTTAAACTCTAAGTTTGATATGAAGGATATGGGCGTTTGTAGACACCCCATTTTTGACCGACCTTCAAACTTGGCGCTACTGATGGTTTACTTGGTGGTGAAAGAGTGCAGAGCAAAAGTTCGATTCTTCGGCAAGAGGAGAATCAAATCCCAACCTCACACCCCATTTTGGACCAAAGCTATTTTGAATGGTTTTTAGACCTTAAAACCCTCTCTTTCAAAATATTTTTAAATAAAGTTTCTACGATGCTCTGAGGCTCGCATTTGTAAATGATGCGTTTTTCGATAAACCGAGCAAGGACAAAGTGGAAATAAATGAAAGAAAGGTGAAATCTTTGAAAAATCTTTCAAAACACCTTGTTTAGGGGTTTGGAGTTGAAGAAAAGAGGAGAAGAGGGAAGAAACCTAGTTGAGGAAGAAGATGGGCATGAATCGCTAAGAGAGAGTCGAGCGGTCCTCGCTAAATCAGGCCTATCTGTCCATACACTTGGATTTAAGCTATGAGACCACCACCATTGGAAATAAGACTTCTGGGCTTCATTTTGCACTCAAGAATCTCCTAAAGCCGTGTCCGGATGAGGGAGATATGATTGGTTGAAGTTGGGCATCATTCTGGTTGGACCGAAACTGAGCAGTCTTCACTAAAAGAGACATAACTTTTTTCACAGTTAGAATTTTGATGCAAGGCTGCCACCATTGGAAATCTTACTTCCGGGGCTTCAATTTGGACACAAGAATGACCTGAAAAGGAGTCCATACGAAGGACTTATGCCGTTTGAAGTTGGACTTGCAGAGCAGAATTTGCTATCGGCCACAAATGTGTGCAGTCGGCCAAAAAAGTAGCAAATCGGCCATCACAAGTAGCAGATCGGCACCAAATATGGCCGGTCGGTCAAGAGTGACCCAAATTCATTTTTTTTGAAGATATTTCTCCTCCAGCTGTTTCCAGCTTGTGCCAGCTGTCCTAACTACAGATATTTTCGACCAAAACTCTTGCTTTTGCTATATATGAAGATATATCTCCCATTTTGTAAAAAGGTTAGAACTTCTTGAACAAGTTTGAGAGCTTCTCTCACTAAACTCCCTCTCTCTCTAGAAAATTTTCAGAGCAAATCTCTGCCTCTCTCTCTAGATTCCTCTCTCTCTTGCCCTTTTGTGCATAGAAGTAGAGAAACATGCCTAGTTTGCCTATGCATCCTTGATCAAAGTTGCCTATCTTTGGGAGAAGGTTGCTTGAAGCTTACTTGGGACTTTTTTTGAGCTCCAAAAGGTGATTGAGCTCAGATTTTTGCCTGTTTTGGTGCTTGGCTTCAAGAGGTATAAACTCTACCCTTTAAACTTGTTTTGCATAGCTTGCTTTACCATCCTTTTTCCATTGTTTTGGACTTTTTTCGGGGTGGTATTGAACTACAAAAACCTCTGTTCTCCTCTGTTTTTCAGTCGTAAAAGTGTTGGTTTAAGCCTTGTTTGGCTAGGGAGTGTTTCTTCCTTTTTGCTCTCTGGCTTGTTTGGCCCTTTGAGCTAACTTTCAAGCTTTTCAAACAACTTCTTTTTGGGTAGAGGCTCAAAATAGGAGGGGGTTGTCCCCTCCTCCCCTATTCTTGTTGGCTTGTGTTGATGGCCAACCAAAAGAGCATGCATTTCTATCTTCTTGAGGCTTTGTTTGAGCTCATTTTTGTGACTTTCCAGACCTGCCATACCCTATTTTTGGCTGTCTTGGTCACCCCTTGCATGCTTCTTGTACTTGTAGTATAATCCTACTTATAGCTTTGCAAAGGAGCATGTCTTTCTAGCATGTTTTGGCCCTATCTTAGCATGTTTACGGCCTTATTCTAACAATGGTATAACTTTGTTTTGGGTTGGTTTGATTGTCTCTTGCATGCTTAATACACTTGTAGTGTAATCCTTGCAAACTAGTCTTGTATGCTTAAGGTTTTGGCTCATCTTTCTAGCATGTGTTCATTTCATTCCAGCATATTTTGGTCATTATTTAACATGTCATAACTCTGATTTTTGTTGGTAAAGTCATCTCATGCTTGGTTTGGTAGGTGTAGTGTAATCCTCCTTATTGGCCTTGCATATTCCATGCTTCATGCCCTTCATGCTATCTTGTTTTGGCTATACTTCGTGCATGTTTAGCCTTGATTTGACATGCTCTAGGACTATTTCGAGTTGTCTTGGCCATGTGGTTCATGTATTGCATAGTTGTAGTGCAATTGGCCTTGCTAGCCTTGAGTTTTGAGCCTCCTAGCATGCTACACTTGTGTTGTTTGAATGATTTGGCATCATTTCATACATAATTTCAGAGCTTACTTCATTGCTACACTCTCACATTTGTCACTTCTTCATCATGTTTGAGAGTTGTGCTCTTATGCCTAGTTGATGAGCCATCACATGAGCATGTGTTCTTGGCCCTTTTGTGTCTAAGTTTTGGTGTGTTGGCCACTGTTTTTGGCATGATTTAGGTCTGTCCATATTCGGTTTAAGTCCATTGAGCATTGTTTTGCATGCCCCTTGTGAGGTGCCCTTTGCTATCTTTGATGTCTTAGCTTTTAAACTTGTCATGCATGCATTGTTTGCATGATAGAATCTTGTGCATGCCATCCTAGCATTGGTAGAATAGCATGTTGTTTGCATGTTGTTGCATTGTATTGTGTTTGCATGTTGCTGTATGCTCATATGTTTGCATGTTGTTGCATGCTCATGTTATTTGCATGTTGTTGTTGCATTGTGTTTGCATGTGCGTCGTATTGCATTGCGTTTGGATTAGACGTCGATCCAAACACGAGGAACGAGGAACGTTTCATACTTGAAGTGATGAAATGTGCCTCATTCCTTAGGTCACCGACACCTTTGATCATATATGATAAGGTGGAGGTTCATCGAGTCTTATGTGTTATTTGTGTGCATTCATTAACATTGATTTGTGCAACTCGGCCTCTTTGGCCATCATGCATCGAGATGCGTGATTGATGGCTCGAGAGTCGAGCATTACACTCTTTTGAGGCATGTGACATGATAAGGAGTGTGGTTGCACACACATTTTCTTGCAAATACACTGTCATGCCTCTGTTTGTGCTCTGTTGCAGCAAAATGAGGAATTTGCAGAAGCAGTGGCCCGACTGACCATCACAGCTGCCGATCGACCACTTAGTCTACCGATCGGCTATCAAAATTGGTCGATAGCCATAAACTTTGGCCGATGGCCACTCCTCTTGGCCGACCACCCCTCAGCATGGTCCTAAGGTGGATCAGAGCTTCTTGGAAGTTGGTACAATTTTCAGAAGTTCAAAAGAGTGCAAACAGAAGGCATCATGAGGCACGGCAGTGGATTTCCGAGCGAAGCCGACCGAGCATGCATGCATCTCTCGTCACGAGGCCATTTCAGTGCTTTTGTTAACTTAGAATAGTTATTTGTTTCAATTTGTTTTGTAATAATTAATTAGCTAAGTTAGTTAACTAGTTGGTTTGTAAATAAGTAGCTTAGCTTAGCTTATTTATTCGGACCTTCCGTCGAGAGGGCGAATTTTGTAATAAGTGTGCGTGTGTGTGATGCATATCTTCCAACTCTCATTTCTTTCTCCTTTTTACTTATCTACTTTCAGTGGTTAGTTTTAGGGCATATTTAATTAGCATCCTTAAGCTTCGCATGTTTGCATTCATTCATCTATCTTGCATGCACCGGACTCGGCGCATCATACAAACTGCATTATATTTCAATTCCAATTTGAATACATGTTATCAAGTTGCATTCACATGACATCTTAGAATAGCCGAGCTTATCTTAGTTGCATTTTGCAGGTGTGCATTAGGCATTGTTAACTTAGCTAGGATCATGCATTGATTACTAACTAGCTTCTTTTTTTTGCTCGAAGTACTAGGTAAGCTTTTACGCTTTAGCATACTGCATGAGATGTGTATGTTGCCATGTTAGCATGCTTGCCATGAGGCTATTTGCTTAAATATTTAAACTGGCATGAATGCCTGTGGATGAATGTTGGATTGCTTGAATTGGAACAATTCATCAAAATGCGAGTTTTAAGCCCACTTGAGGTGTCAAAATCATGTTTCCTAGAGCCCGCCTGAGGGTGGAAAATTCGCGTCTTAGCCTACTTGCGAGTAGCACCTTCAAACCATTTTTCAAACGAACGAACATGAGATGTTTTGTTCCAACTTGAGCGATTTAGTTTATACTTGTATGTTGTGCACATCACATAGTAACTTTAGCTAATAAACCAGAATAAGAACGCATATATTTTCAAAAACAATATATCATTGTTAGTAAAGGCCGATCTTTGATAGGGCGAACGGGGGTGCTCATTGCATGACCTTCCCCCTTCGTACCCAAGTTCCCGAGCCGAGGCAACTTGGTAATGACGGATACGTGGCCTTAAACACGAGTCAGGGTTTCCTAAATTTTTCCCAAAATAAAATATTTAGGTGGCGACTCTAAAATCTGGCAAACAGTCAATGTTTGGAATTTCTTATTAAAATCGATTTTCCAAAACGATTTGCTGGATTTGGATTCTTTGATGATTTATCAGTCTTACATTGTACTTTGTGAGATTAGATTCAGAACCGTGACATGAATCCGAACTGTAGGAGTTAAGAACAACGATTCGCGCCCTCGCGCGCGGAGAGCGGAGTTTCGGGCGGTCTACAGTGTTGTAGATGTTATTTTGGGAATTAAGATACCAGAACATCTGGCGAAATTATACTTTCTCAGTCTCATTATGTTGATAAGATACCTGAGAAGTTTAATGGATCAGATGCAAATGTGTCACCGACACCTGTAGACTTAAGTCTACATTTTACCAAGAATAATAAAGAGAGTGTCTCTCAGTTAGAATATTCTCTGGTAATTGGAAATTTGATGTATCTGATGAGTTATACTAGGCTGGATATAGCCTAATCGGTTAGCAGGCTTAGTAGATACACAAGTAACCCCGATGCTACTCATTGGAAGGGCATTGTGCTGGTGTTAAGGTATTTACGCTACACTTGGGATTATGGGCTGCATTATACTCGATATTCAATGGTGCTAGAAGGCTATAGTGACGCAAATTGGATATCAGATATAAATGACTCAAAGTCCACTAGTGGATATGTGTTCACTCTTGGTGGGGCAGTCGTGTCTTGGAAATCTTCAAGAAAACGTGTATATCTAGATCAACAATGAAATCAAAGTTTATTGCTTTAGATAAAGCAATGGAAGAAACTGAATGGCTTCGCCATTTCATTAAAGATATCCCACGTTGGTCTAAACCTGTGCCAGCTATTTGTATTCATTGTGATAGTCAATCTGCAATTGGTAAGGCACAGAGTAATATGTATAATGAAAAGTCTAGATATATCCGTCGCAGACATAATTCCATACAACTACTACTCTCGAATGGAGTTGTCTCCATAGACTATGTAAAGTCTAAGGAAAATATTGCGGATCCGCTAAGCAAAGGGTTAAATCGAGTGTTAGTTGAGACATCATCAAAAGGAATGGGGCTGAGGCCTTTGGAAGTTACCAGGATGGAAACCTAACCTAGTTGACTAGAGATCCCAAGATCTAGGTTCAATAGGACAACCTAATTGTGTGTAATAATGATATGTCACTGTGAGGGTAAAACCCTCCAGCCATTCCTTTAAGCAGTGATACTTGCAGGGGTGAAGGTTAAGCAAAGTGTTTAATGACTCTTATGTATTGAGGATTCAAACAGGGTATAGCAGGATGCTTTAAAGAGTCATCTATGTGAGTGTGAAGTGGGGTCGCTTCTAGAAGAATTGGGAAGGCCAAAATTCTTTAAAACCACTCGTTGAACCAAGCTAGTGCTCAGGGCCATACAAGGCACACCAGTGAGAACAGAATAGTGGTAGGAGTAATTCTCGTGTGAGACATATTATCTCAGTTTACATAAACAGCAGAGCAGTTCAAGATGTCATATTCACTGATCAGCTAGTAAACTCGATAGGTTTTCACTGAGAGAGATTCAAAGCCAAAAGCTACATTCTCTAATGTCAAGGTTAGTCTGTTGTACTCTCTCTCTGAGTCATTATTGTTAAACGGTGTCCGTTTGTTGAGTCATTCGGTCAATTTTTATTCATGTGAGAGATTGTTGGAAAAAATGAGTTTTTGGTGACTTTAATTAAATATTAAAGTGGGTCCCAACCATCTATTGTGTTGGGTTTAAGTGGGTCTAAATACTTTGTAATGAGATCTTTACGCCACAAAAAGAATGGCCAAAAACCATTGAGAATTGAATGAGAAATTGCCTCATGAAGTTAACTTCATGAAAGATGTAGTGGGATTAGTGTGTATAATATGTTTGTAACTCCTGCAATATTGCAGAGGTTAATGGTGTATTAGTGACTAGCCATAAAGGCAGGTTAATGGTGCATTAGTTACTAGCCATAAAGGCTGGAGGCTCCGCCTCGCTCCTCTATACATGTATAAATTGAGACCCTCCTGTCTAGTCTCAACACAGAAATTTTTGCTTCCATTTTATAAGTCAGTTTGCCAGAAAGTTCCTACAGTGAGAGAGTGCTACCACGGTTTTTGTTCGCTAAGTTAGACAGAGAGTGCTTCTGCCATAGCTGGTTTTTGACCGTCGTATCCTGGGAGATAGATGCCGGAATTTCTCAAGCACTCAACCCATGAGGCAGCGAAAATCTGTTTTAAGGAAACTGCTACCGTGCAGGGTTCAGTTTGCTTTCTTTACCATTTTAATCTATTGGGTATTTCTGTTGTAATTTAGTGGTAATTCTCAGTATGTGTTCTTGGTATATAATTTTAATTTATTCGTGAATCTATTTATTTAATTTCATAATTTGGACAACAAATGATGGTGGCATTGTGGGAGGCAATGGAACTTGGATGTTGATGGTTCATTTTGAGACCCAAAAAAATGTTAAGCTTTCAAAATTGAATTTCAATTGATAAAGTACCAAGGTTGTACTTCTCTTAAGTTTAAGATTTAGATTAGACATTATTTGGGTTCGTATGGCTCATTATAAGTTTTATTTTGATAATTTGAACTATTAATTTTGTAAGACTCTTCATATATATTATTTATAAAAAAAATTAAATTGATCTAATAATCATAATATATTCAAATTATCGTTTTTTTTATAATAAAAAAAAATAGATGACAAGTATATTTTTTTAAAATAGATAATTCATTTTTTGTGACAAACGCGATAAATTAAACAAATTACAATTATTGAAACAACTTAAATTTTTTTTTTTATGAGTGATATATATAAACGACTCTGCAAAATAAATAATTTGAATCATAAAAATATGACTCCTGATGGGTCTCACAAATTTAGACAATATCCTACGATCCAAATATTAACGGAAAAATCAAAGGCTAAATATCAAATATTTTGAAATGTGATTCAACCTATTTTACACTATCAATATTGTTTGTAGTCTCGCTACTTTAAAATATGGAAATATCAAATAGTTTAGAATGTGAATCAATATCATTTGTAGGCTCACTACATTAAAATATGGTGCACTTCGAGTTTCTTCCGTTGAATTAAAAAGTTGACTAGATCTAACTTGAATTATACTGTGAGTTGTTCAACCCTAGGGGTGTAAATCCGACCCGGCTCACGGGCCAAAAAATTAGGCCCAGGCCTAGGGGTATTTGGGCCTTGGGCGAGCCGGGTTGGTAGGCCTAGGCCTGGCCTCAGGCTTGGGCTAACCAGACCATTTTTTTTTTTTTTTGTCTTTTTAATTTTTTCTACCAAAAATTTATTATTTTCCACTAAAAAAGACATTGGGCCTTGAGTAGGCCTTAAGTGGGCTGATGTGTTGGGTCATGGGTTGGGCCAGTCGAGTCGGGCTGGGCTTCAAAATGATGGCCTAGGCCTAGGCCCACGGACTCAGGCCTCGACTCACCTCGAGCCGCGGGCGGGCTTCTGGCCGCCCACAGGCTGCGGGCCATTTTTACACTCCTATTCAACCCCAACCTCCAAATCAAACTTTTTTGCCAAAGTCATGCTTAATAATAAATTGAACTCCAATTATACTTAAATTATCTAAATTACTCACAAAATTTATAACTTTTATCATAAAATTTTGGGTTAATTATAAAAAAAAAACCCATGGTTTCGCGTGCTTTTCAATTTGAACTCCTGAGTTTCAATTTCGACAAATTAAACTCTGGAGTTTCATCCGTATTTCAATGTGAACCCTCTGACCATCTCTGTCCATCTTCGTCTTCTTCTGTCTTTCAGATTCAAATCCATTTATTCAAATCCTTATATCTCCCTCGTCATAACTCCGTTTTGCTTTATTTTTGAGTCATTAGATTCACCTCATGGCCTAATTTTCATTTCATCCCTTATATGCCTTATTTCACCTCTTTGTACTTGCCGTCAGAGCTCTAAAAATTGACCAAAAATAAGATTTTTCTCTCTTTAAGCAAAATTTTCATATTTAAATCCACATGTTTAAACTCTTGTATCTCCCTCGTCGTAATTCTATTTCACCTCATTTTTGTATCGTTAGATTCAACTCATAGCCTAATTTTTATTTTAGCCTTCATACGTCTTGTTCCACCTCTTTTTGCATGCTGTCGGAGCTCTGAAAGTTGGCCAAAAATAAACGCTCTCTCTCTCTCTCTTCCTCCTCCTCTTCCGCATCTCCACCTGACTTGCTGCTACCATTGCTGCTTCATCATCATTATCTTCAAGATGAAGTGGTGATGGTGGTAATCGTGGCGGTGTCGTCGAGTGGTGATAGGTATACAACTACCCATAAAAATCAAAAACCAAATGGGTTAGTACACAAGTTAGGGCGCCTTGGTTTCCAATCAAGTATCATCCATTGCATCTCCTCTGCCAAGAATATTGTCATGATAGCTGCAAGAAAAAGAGAAAAATCTTATTTTTAGTCAACTTTTGGAGCTTCGACGGCAAACACAAAGAGGTGGAACAAGGCATTTAAGGGATGGAATGAAAATTAGGCCATGAGATGAATCCAATGACGCAAAAATGAGGCGAAACAGAGTTTCGACAAGAGAGATACAAGGGTTTGAATATGTGGGTTTGAATATGAAAATTTTGTCCAAAGAAAGAAAAAAACTTATTTTTGACCAACTTTCGAAGCTCCGACAGCACGCACAAAGAGGTGGAACAAACTGTATGAGGGATGAATTGAAAACTAGGCCATGAGGTGAATTCAATGATGCGAAAATTAGGCAAAACAGAGTTATGACGAAGGAGATATAAGTGTTTAAACAAATGGGTTTGAATCTGAAAGAAGAAAGAAGACGGAGATGGACAGAGGGTTCACATTAAAACACGGATGAAACTCTAAGATTTAATTTGTGGACATTGAAACTCTGGGGTTCAAATTGAAAAACACGTGAAACTATTGGGGTTTTTTTGTAATTAACCCTAAAATTTTTAATTTCTTTTAGATGGTAGCATTTTCTTTTCTTTTCTTTTTTTGATCAGAAAAAAATAAAAATAAAAATAAATAAGTGCTCTTTGAAGGTATTATTGCAACCTTTAGGCTCCAATATTATAGCCAGATTTACTCCAACCCAAATGAAGAGACATACTATCGGAGAAAGCGATGCACCAACTCCCAACATAGGAGACAGAGTCACGAGCGAAGTACAACACAATTAGCTTCCCCAAATAAATAGATCTCTAATTGTGTCATCAAAAATCAAACTCTACTCACCTATATAAAAGGCTAGCAACACCTTTCCACGCCGCCACCTTAAGGGTATGGTAGCATTTTTTTTGAAACCATGTTTGGGACAACAGACCAACAGTACCCTTGGTACAGCCGACACTCTGTTTTTTCGATTTAATTTTTTTTTTTTTTTGGGTACTAAAATGATTCTGAACCATTCATACATTGTACCATTATTATATAAATTGAGTGGTTATAATCCAACAATTGAGATTCAATGGAAGATATAATGTCTCTCTCAATCCCCCATAAGTGTTTAACTTAAAATGATAGGGAAAACTATGGCCCCCATAAATATCAACTTAAAATGATAAGGATAGCAAGCTACCAACATAGACCTTTGAAATATAAACCTAACATACCTTCAATCCAACAGTTGAGATTCCATGGAAAATACAATGTCTCTCTCAACCCCCCAAAAATGTTTAACTTAAAATGATAGGGAAAACTACGGCCCCCATAAATATCAACTTAAAGTGATAGGGATAACGAGTTACCGACATAGACCTTTGAATATAAATTAACAAATTAGTGGGGATTTTTTATTTTATTTTAAATTACAACTAAATTAGGAATAAGAAAATTAATTATAAATACGCAAAAATCACATAATCAATTTAGCAAAATGTCCTCGTCTTTGTCTCTGATAAAGTATTTTATGTAAAAAGTACATTACATAGTCGAGATAATATAGTGTACCAATTTTTTTTCTACTTTTCAAAATTTCAGTCACACATTCCTGAGCCGCTAATTATCCCCCCCCTTACTGCTACTCCAAAGCCTTTTTCCATACTCCTCTTCCTTACTTCACTACTCCAAACTTCTCTTCCACCATCTCCGCTCACTCTCGCCACTCCTATAGCTCCCTTATGATTTTCATCTACCCTAGCTCGTTCCACCCATTCAACAACCTAATTGATCAAAACCTTAGTTATCGAAACTCCTCAAACCCCTCTAGTCTCTCTTTATCTCGACACCGCAGCTCCTTTTACACTGTTATAATTTTTTTTAACGTAATGATAGTTGTGCTAAGTGTAAAAATAGTGTACAGAAAAAGTGAATAAGAGTTTAAAATGATTGAAAAGAATGGGGATAGGTTGAGAGTTGTAAGAGAGAAGTAAGCGGCAATGAGAATTACATTGCCTCTGTTTGGGTGATGGGATGGGTTGGGTTGGGTTGGGTTTTGGACTATTTTAGTTATAAAAAGATAAAATAGGTTTTTTAGTCCAATAAGACAAAATATTACATTCAATTCATAATTATTACATTCTTTTTCTCACAAAAAATTAAAATAGCCAAAAAGTCATTCCCAAACGAAATTTTTTAGTCCCAAACTAAAATAATTAAAAAGTTAAAAATCTAACCCACTTCTCAAACAAACCCTAAAAAAAAAAAAAAAAAGAAGAAGAAAATAAAGACGTCTTGATAAATTAAATAATAAGTAATTCCCACTTATTTTTAATTAATTTCCTTTTTCTGATTTCAATTATAATTTTTTTAAAAACATCTGACTAATTTATTAACTTGTGTACTGAGGCCATTAAATGGTTGCAGTTGACATGCTTAGCTAAGCATTTACGTAGTCACAACGATAAAGAATAATGCTAAAAATTTTAAGGCCAAGTTTGGGAATACTAAATAAGTGTACTTTTTAATTTTTTTATGAAATATGAGTTGGATTTGGGTTGGGTTTGAAGTGATGTGTTAAAGAGGTGATGTGACTTAAATAAGATGATGTGACTTAAATAAGATAGTGACTTAAATAAAATAGTAACTTTTTGACTTTTTAAATTTTTTTGAAAATGTCAAATTTGACCTAAATCTCAGATATTTAATAAAATATTTGAGATCGTTACATTTTTCCTAAAATGAGGCCAAAGTAATTGGTGGCCACTAATGCTGTTGGGTAGTGTACAGCCACGCATAGCTGACCCTACACTGCTTTGAGGTTTCAACTTTCTTCTTGATTTGGAATTCTAAAAACCCTATCTTCACCACCTCACCTTCTTCAATCCTCCACCACTCACTCCATTTTCTCATTCACAAAAAAATCTTCATATATTCCCTCTCTTCCTCTCTCTCTCCCTCTCTCTCCCCCCTTGCTCATATTGCTGTTTTGGCCATAATCAGCATCACTTCTTTGTCTTGACAGGGTTTTCCAATATTTTCTTGGGAAAAAAAGACCACAGATTGCAAAAATACTTTCTGGGTTAGTGTTAGAGGTTGTTTTGTCATCTTCCTCCATGTGGATATCTCCTAAATCTTGAAAACCTTTACTGCAAAGATTGCTGAAAATAGAGAGAGAAGTGAAGAGAATCAAAATAAGGGAAAAGGAAGATGAAGATCCAGTGTGATGTGTGTGAGAAAGCTCCAGCAACTGTGATCTGTTGCGCTGATGAGGCTGCCCTATGTGCAAAATGTGACATAGAAGTTCATGCAGCAAACAAGCTTGCAAGCAAGCACCAGAGGCTGCTCCTTCAATCCCTCTCCAACAAACTCCCTCCATGTGACATATGTCAAGTAATTCTATTTTCTTTTTATTTTGATGCATCTCTGTCAAATTAGATGTGTATATATATACTATCTATTAGTAGGGTTTGATTGATCTATATGTACCATCTATTACTATTGTTAGATTGTTGGTTTGTTCATATTTTCCATTTTATGTGATTATCCATAGATTAGGATTGCCAATGGTAGTTATTGAATTACATATTCTAAAATTGAGCATATTAGTCTACTATGTTTTGTTTGGAAGCCAAGAAAACAGAGATATATTGAAGAATTTAAAATTGGGTTTCAAAACTAGTAGTTTTAGGTTGGGAAAAATTCAACTTGCCCCTCAAAACGTTAAGTGATGTTAATATTTTTGAAGGAATATACACATGTTGGCACGTGCGACTAATTGAGGTTATTTATTCATTTTGCCCAATAGTAAGGAGACAAACATCCTGATACCATGCAACAAAACACAGCTAGTTGTTTTGAAAATATTGAATATAAACAAAACACACCTCTAGATATAACCAAATTAAGCAATCATGTGCACAAACAAATCAAGCAAATGAACAAATAAATCAAATCATTGTTCAAATTGATAGTTTAAGGATAAAATGACAACAAGTGTAATAGTTGTAGAGGACAAAGCGAATTTTCTTTTCTTTCTTTTCTTTTAAAATTTTTTTTCTGTGTTCTTTAAAAATAGAAAATTGCAAGGCCAAAAATATGATTGTAGTACAGAAAGCAATGGGAAATTTTAGAAGGATTCAATACTTGATCCTTTGGATGTATAAAGTAATTATCGCATACGGAAACTGATTATCCGAGTCCAAAAAAATGGATGAAACTTCTTGATGGTTTCAATGGAATTAAATCCTGAAGGCAGACAAAGTTGTAACCAGGAGCGGATGTGGAAACATGTTTCCTGAGGTGCATGGGATACACCATGTAACAACTTTTACCAAAGAGTGATGAAACATGAATCTGAAAGTTAAATTAAGGGAAAAACTAGTGATACATGACGAAAAATGTTACTAGCATAGAAAAAACACAAGATTTGTGAAAACACGGTCCAATTCAAATTAAATTTTTAGGGAGTAGCGCAAACTGCTAGGGAGGATTGGGTATTGTTGAGAAAGTTTATGTTATTATGCCCTGAATAGTGACATGGATCAAATTTATTGATGGTCCAGAGAACCATGTCACCAGAATTATTTGATGCTGGAATTTAAATATAATTTCATAAAATGTGGTCTCAACTAGAATGGTACCGGGTTGGGAGAAGTTATGGAGTCTAAATAAGGAAAGAAATGGGGTTTAGATAAACTTGTACATTAATATAATGGAATTATTTAGGACAAATTTGAGGAATATGCAAAGAATTGAAGAAACACTGAAGATGGCCAGTAGTGTATCTTCTTTAGTGTTAACATTATAGACTATTGTTTATATGCTTGCTTTGGAAAAGAAAAGAAAATCAGAACATAAGAAAACATAATTGCTATCATCATTTTATATAATTATGAAAGAAGTGGAAAATCAATGCTCATATAATGGGGAACAAAATCAACTTGTAAGATACATGAAAAATTTCAAACTCGGTGGTCGTAATTTGAGTTCTGATGCCTTATTTTAGGCTTTCTAGTATGCACTGTGTATAGGTCTTCTCATGTTCTATATTTATTTCATGCAGGAGAAGGCAGCTTTCATTTTTTGTGTGGAAGACAGGGCTCTCTTCTGTCGGGATTGTGATGAGCCAATCCATTCTGCTAGTAGCCTCTCTGCAAACCACCAGCGGTTTCTTGCCACCGGAATCCGAGTTGCTCTCACTTCAAGTTGCACGAAGGACAGTGAGAAGAGCAACCAAGAGCCAGAGTCAGAGCCACCTAATCATATTGCACAATCGGTTAGCATCAAAATGCCCACACAGCAATCTTCAAGCTTCACTTCACCATCGTGGGCTGTTGATGACTTATTGCATCTCTCAGATATTGAATCTTCTGATAAGGTAAGGGAGCTATAATTGTTTGAAGTCAACAACATGCCTTAATACATTGCATTTAGCCTTCAGATATAATTTTTAAATGATAAGAATGGAGGACTTGGAGATAATAATGCAAGGATTAACGGAGGCTACACGAGGGTTTTCTCCTTTGTCGTAGGAATTTCATTAATGATTCGAGAGCAAGAAAGCTAATATAAAGAATGAACCAGCAGTTTTGCAATTACATTACATGCATGGTACACAGAAATTATTGGTTGCCTGTATAGTTGTCTAGCAATATGTTAAATTTCAAGTGATAGGGAATAAAATTAGGTTATGTATGCCTCCAAACATGTCTAGTTTGTTCAAGAACGTTGTGGCAGCATCATGTAATGGTTTGAACTCCCTAGTTTTCTATAGCCTAAAAAACCAATGAAGTGTGATATACTATGTTACAAACTGAACAGAGATAATTTGCATCCCTCGAATTTTGTTATATCTAGACTTCGAAATTTGGGACATCATTTTGTAAATTCAGACCTCAATTTTGTTTTGAGACTCATAAAATTTAGCGATTTACGAAAAAAGAATTTCCACCCCATCTTGATAATATGTTTTCATATATTCATGATTCCTCTAAGCATTACTATGTTAAAGCGATAAATGAAAATCTCAGGATGCTGGCATGCATATATACTTGTCATTCAATCCTTCCATTGCTTTAATGTTGTTGCATGTCATTTTGTTGGTTTAATTTTCGTTTCAAATGCATAACTCGCATAGATTGTTATGTTTATCTATTCATGCAGAAAGAACAACTTGAGTTTGGAGAGCTAGAATGGTTCACAGACATTGGTCTCTTTGGTGAGCAAGTTCCTCGCGAGGCGTTAGCTCTTGCTGAAGTGCCTCAGCTTCCAGTGCCACAGTTAAGCAATGCCACTTCATACAGACCCACCAAATTGAACATGCCCTACAAGAAGCCTAGAATTGAAATCACGGATGAGGATGATGAGTATTTCACTGTTCCTGATCTAGGTTGATCTTAGGGACATCTTAGGATGATAAAAATGATAATGTCCATACATTCATAGATACATGTGATATGTATCTGTACATGTATGAATGCATTGCACATAATCCAAAGTTGTGTCAATCGAGGGTAGTGGCAAGGGTTCAATTCAGGTGCTCTGGTGAATTCCATCAATATGTTAATTTTGTCTTGTACTCGTTAAAAAAGAATGGTAATTTTGGTTTTTGTGTTAGATATTGGGAATTGTCATCATGAACAGCAGCACTCAATGCTCTCAAGGTGTTTTATACATACTATTTTCAGTGTTTGATTGGCTCTTCTAGTTCTCTTTGTCGAGGGCATATTATGTTAGTAAATCTTGAGCTTGTGTTTCATTCTTTGGCAATCAGTTAGTACGAAGTTTATCTATTTCATAATAGATCATCACTCGGTTGAATATGTGAAACCAGTTGTTTAATGTTGGTATGTGATTTAGAAATAATATACAATCTTTGTGAATGGAGAAGAAAGAACAAGAGGCTTTGTATTGGAAATTTTTATTTGAAATCTGTATGACAAATTATTGTACGTAATCTGGAGATGTTAAAAATGTATAATAAAAACATCCAGTTTAATTTATTATAATATATATAGGGAGAGTCTTATCAATATATGTTCTTAGAACACATGTTAAGAATATTTTAAAAAAACAAAGATATTTTTTATTATGCATACTTACACATAGATGTATAAACATTTTAAACTTCTTAATATGTGCCTAAAGACACATCTATCTAAAGATACATTTATCAAAAGAAAAAGACCAAGATGAACGGCGCATGTCAACCAGTTGGCAAACAATTTATTATTTAATCACCATAAAGCAAAGTCATTCATCATTACAACCATGAAGAAGAGAAATCAAAATTTGCCAAAGAGATTGAACTAACCTACTTCGATTCCTCAATTGCAAACAAGCTCCTAAAAAAACAAAACTAAGTAAAAAAGAAAAAGAAAAGCAAAGGGCAAGAAATGAAACAATTGGCAAACATTTGAGTCCTTATTTTTTTTCCCTTCCTATTTGCCCTTAACAAAAGCGAGGACTTCAGATTCAGTAGGAAGAGCAGGGATGGCTCCTTTTTTGGTGGTTGTGATGGCTCCACATGCATTTGCATATTTCAGTACTCCCTTCAACTTTGCTTCATCCTGCAAAAATTATCCATTTCCAATCATTCATGCCAATTGCACAAAAACAATAAAAAAACAACCAAATAAAAAATAAAATAAAACAAAATACCAGTGAGTATATATTTACCTCAAGTACAGAACGGTCATCAACAATCTTGCATAGGAGAGCACCAACAAACGAGTCACCGGCACCAGTTGTATCCACTGATTTGACAGGGAATCCATCCACACATCCACGGAAATTCTACATTGCATACCCAAACAGGAGCCAATTATTTAATACAAGCATTTAGACAACTTTTTTTTGATCAGCAGCATTTAGACAACTTGAAGGGGCATAAAGGCGAGAGACATGAAACTCCATCATAGCTATTTCTTATGGATAGATGAATACCAAAGTCTTGGAAGGGCAATTATTCTCATTTGTTCAAGGCCAGGTTAAGCAGTTTTCCAAACACTACAAGGACACATTGTACGACTTGTACCCTATTTGGGATCACAGATCACAGCTTAAAAGGCAACTCTTTCGCTAAATACGCTAAAAAGCAAACATATGTTTGGGGAAAGGTTAAGAAACAACTAAAAAGGCCCACAAAATTCAAAATTTCCACTAACAAAAAAAAAGAAATATTTTTTAGCAATTTCCAAGCACATCAATTTTCTTTAATTATAAAAAAGCTAAAAATTCAAAAAACTACTAAAAAAGCCAAAACCAAACTCCATCTTAGTATATATCAATTTCAGCATCATAACCAAAATGTTTTTCATTGAAACAACTGGTGTCATAAAACAAGTTTTACCATGTAGAAACCTAGAATAAATAGAATGGTTTGTGATGATCTAAATAAGTTCATTTTTTGACTTTTTATGAAATATGGATTGGATTTGAAGTGATGTGGTAAAGAGGTGATGTGACTTAAATAGGATAGTAACTTTTTGATTTTTTTATGTTATGCCAAACCTAGCCTCAAAATGGCCATCCTACCACCCAAAAACAAAAAAAAAAAAATTAAATGAGAAACTTGACATCAAAGCAAGCTAATAGGCTGGCAGTCATAGCCACCCACGTTCATCCATCATCACGCTGAGGTTTTAAAATAATAAATAAAATAGTGCAAGGTAAATAATAATATCACTTGGGCTATTGGACCTCACATGAATTGTTTGTTCTTTTTAAAGTACAAGCAATCAAGAAAGAGCACCCTGATTTTTAGGCACATTAAATATTTGCTTGAAAAGCCAAAAAGAGGACACCACTAGAAAATTTTAATTATAGATGTAGTTGACATCATGGAACCAGCATAAATAATTCACCCTTTCTCCAACATATCATACTGAATTTGAGTACATATAGAAACTGATGCCACTTTGATAGTTTAATACTCTTTTTCTTTTTTGTAAAATAATTTGAAAAAACTAAGTTTAGCAATTCAAAAACGTTGCGAGAAAAAAAAGAACAGAAACCAACTAGTTGATCCTTCGGATTTAACAGATCACCTACATGACAATCAACAAGATTTACTTATGAAAACAAAAGAGAGAAAATCAGTTTGGCTTCATATTTATTTAAACAATTTGAAAAATCTTTGATTAGAAGATTCTAATTTTCATTATTTCAATTTGTTAAAATTTAAGTTCCTAAATTACTATAGTCAACGTATGAAGAAAAATAATTCATGTAACCGACCCTATTTGATAAGACTTAAGACTTAGCTTTGTTTGATTTGGTAAATTGCTAAACTATAGTCAATGAACCTTCATTGAAAATTTCCTTATCCTCATTGCATATTATTCATAGAGAATGTTTACATAATTTTTTTGACAATAATAATATGACATTATCATTTTTAAAAATATAACCTACATTGATTGGTCTTTTGCTTTAAATTGCCAAAATCAAGAATTATCATAAGAATTTATATTAATTATATTTACAACTTTTTTTTTTTATTTTTATTTATGGATATCACTATTCTATATTAGAATTCCTCAAGTTACTTGGGAAAAGTGGAGTGGGTGTATAACCATATTCACAGCCGTCGGTATTACTTTTCCATGCCAATAAAAGAGGATCAAATTCAATTAAAAGGAATGCAATTATTCCAAGGAGCTCACCTAGCCCCACTACAATCCCCGTTTGCCTTCTACTAAATAAGCTGTTTTTTATGGGTGGTTTGGTATTGCCTTTTTAAATGCCATTTTTATTTTACTTTTTAATTTAAAAAGTTACGTTTGGAAATTATTAAAAAAGTGTTTTCCTATTAGTGAGAAAGTGACTTTTTTTAGCTCTTCCAAAAAACTAGAAAACTTTAATTAAAAAAACAATTTTGCTCACTAACAAAATAAAATTACTTTCTAATAATTACCAACCGCGTCAAATTTTTTTTTTTTGATTCAAAAAAAAATTTAAAAAAAAACAATTGTCAAACAGCAGTTAGAGATGGATATTGAATAAGAAGAGAGCAAATGGTGACTGACCTTAGTGTAATATTTGCAACCCTGTTCGCCAAGAGTGACAAGGAGGAGCTTCAAATTGTTGTGCCAGAGGGACATTGCAGACTCATCATCAATCTTGCCAGTAAGGAATTCAAGCTCATTATCGCTGACCTTGATCACCTCTGCCTTGTCCCAGATGCTCATGATTTGCTCACGCGCCTCCTTCTCTGACGGCCACAGTGGCAGCCGGAGGTTGGGATCATAAGAGAGCAGGGCACCGGCATCCTTTGCCGCCTCCATTGCCTTCAAATGAGCCGATCTGCAAGGCTCCACGATCAAGCTTATCGATCCGTAATGGAAAATTTTAGCCTACAATAAAACATTAACACAAATTTAAAAATAAATAAATAAGTTAACCAAGTCCATCAATAAAATCTTCTTCATATTTGTATGACAAAACTTTCAGACTAATACAATGCATTTGGTACAAAAGTATGAAGTACAGCTACAATTTAAAAGCATTCTTTTTGTGATTAAAAACAAATGAATATTTTGAAAGTGAAAATATTACACACTGGTCCATTGGCCCCATCTTACTATTGGTCAAAAATCGTAATCATCACAATTCATGAGGGAGGTAGGTGTATAAAGCTTTGTTCTACACAGTCCCCACCACCAGTCAAAATAACTACGAACCACTTTGGTGTTAGGTAGCCCCAAATGTCGCAAGTCCTACAGTGATTTATATATGCAAGTGGTGGTGCTCTTATTTTAAATATATCTTAGATGAAGCTCTTAGCACTATATCTACATTATATAAATTAATAATTTTTTATAATTTTTTTTTTACTAATTAATGTGTCATACAATAATAAAATTTTGATGGCTATAAAATAAGACTCACTTCATAATCAATAATAATGTATACTGTTTTAACCTTTGTAACTAAATAAATATATAAATAATTTCCTTTTTTATATAACTAAAAAGAGAACAAAAAAAATTATATTTGTAAAAATTATATTATTTTTTTTAATTAATCACTATTTCAATAAAAATCAAATTTTTTTCTTTATAATATCCAATATATTATAATGGGCCTAAACACTAAACGGACTCTCCGAATGTTAAGAACTCAGAAAGCACGTGAAGAGTAGCAAAAATCAATGCAGCGAATTGTACGTTTGCTTAGTTTAAAATGGAACCGTAGTATATCATGTGATCCCATTCTTCTAACATACCAAAGACACATACTACATAATTATGTTATGGGTTGGACCAACGTGAGAGAGCTTTTAGATTTAATAGCTCTTAGACCGATTTTGGTGAACCAAAACCATTTACTTTTTAAAATTCATTAAGTAAAATATTCATACAAAAAATTGAGACAATCAGGCATTAATAGTTATATGTTTAAATCAAATTTGTATTATAAAAAATGAATAGATATTTTTCAAATTATGTTTTTTTATACTATGGTAGTATCCTAAAGCTAGAGCTGCAAACAAGTCGAGCTTTGATGGAGCTCGAACTCGCCTTGTTTGTTAATCGAGCACAGCTAGTTAATATTATCAAGGTTGTTAAAATTGAGATCCTAAGTCGGATCGGTGGGAGGGTCTGGTGGATCGGATCGAAGATCGTAAGATCCTACTTTTTATTAAAAAAAAAGATAAAAATTAAAATTAAAATGATACATATTAAAAATAAGGTGAAAAATCATAAAATCTACGATCCTACTTGCGATCCTACCTACGATCCCGTACGATCCTACATGATCCCATGCGATCCTGTTATAACATCGATCCTACAACGATCTTGATCATTTTGGCAAAGTAGGATCGTAGGATCGTATGATCCTACGATCCGGATCGCGATTTTAACAACCATCTATATTATTTAATAAAAAAAACTAAATAAAAAATTATTTATATTATTAACATATAAATAATATTTTTATTTTATAATTTAAATAAAAATAAATAAGTCGAGTTTATTTGAGTTCGAACTTTGCTTATTTACTAAACGAACCTAAAATTAAGTTCGAGCTCGTTTATTTACTTAAACAACTGAGCCGAGTTGATAAACCAAGCTGAGCCGAGATCTCGAACAAGCCATCTCTCCTAATACCAAATAGATTTTAATTATTGAATTATTTAAAAAATAAAATTATAACACTTAATCAACATATCATATACACTTTTAAATCAAAATCAAAATCTATATGTTATAAATTTAACAATACGCATAAATAGTATTATATATATATATTAATATTAAAAAAAGTAGTATTAAATTCCAGAATATAGATCAAGAAGTAACCCAATTTATTTTTTAATGTCATGCATGCGTGTAGCTACCTAACCCCGTAAAAGTCAAATTAAAAAACTAAATGGTTATACAAACAAAAATAAATAAAATAAAAAGACCATAATAAATGATGATGGTGGTATTTGGATTTAAAATCAAAAAGTCCCAACAAAAAAAACTTAAAAATTGTTGCCAAACAGCGCTTAACAGTCAAAGACAAATGGGCCCAGCACCACCGCATTCACCAAACTTATACAACAGAGCATTTAAATCCCTATAAATTTCAGTTACTACGATGCATTCAGTGCACCCATAAAAATAAAAAAAAATTAATCTACCCCATTCGAAACTTACCCGGTTCCCAATCGATTTCTAAATTTTTTGGGGATATAATTCGGAAAAATGCTATGGATCCAAGGGATTGTTCAGAATAAACTTATATATAAGTGAAGTTTCTAATTTTTTTACTAAAAAAATAGAGAAAATATATGTTTAGAATAATTTTTAAATTTTTTAAAAAATATATATTTATATATATATATATGTATTAAAATATTATATCAACTAATAAAACTAGTTTCCTACCTGTGCTGCACTGTGTTAGGTTTCGTGCAATTCACTGTGCTGCACTGTGATCGTTGGATTCCGTGCAATGCACTGTGATCGTTGGATTCCGTGCAATGCACTGTAATGTACAGTTTTTTCTTTCACCAAAAATGTTTAAATTTTTTGATTTTTGTAAGTGATGTCAAAAACCTACTAAATAAATTAAATATTCTATTAAATTTGTAAAAGATTTAATAAAATATTTGATAACTCATTTTGAGTCCTGTCATAACTCTATAATTCGGATACGTCAACTGCCACGTCATCACAAACTTGATCCAATCAACATCGACCGTTAGATCTAAATATTTATTCTCGATTGACCTCCGTGATTAATCACACGCAACATGTCCTAAATTTCATTCCACATCACCGACAGTCTGATCCAGTGATTCAAAAGAGTGTGGTGGACCCAAAGGGGCACGCAGACCTTTAATCCTGACCCAACTTGCCTTAAATTTCAAAACAATTCACCGAAACCCCATTCATGGCGCGTGAGATTAACTCATGACAAATTTACCAAAAGGTCGGAATTTCTAGACCAAAAAAAAAAAACTGAGATTTCAGAATCACAAGGATATTCTATAGAGAGACAGAGAGAGAGAGAGAGAGGGCAGACCTTTCTGATAAGCTCGAGGTTGAGTTCATCGGGAGTCAAGAGCATGTCGGCGCTAGGGTTCCGGTAAAACATGAACTCGCGTTCTCCGTCGGCTTTCAAGGTCACGAAGGCGAGGGCAGTCCTGGCGCCCTTGTCGAAGAGGATGCCGTCGCCGGAGACGCCGTTCTCCTTCAAGATCCCGGCCAACATGTGGCCGAACTCGTCGTCGCCGAGTTTTCCGACGAACGACGACTTCCCTCCGAGTCTGGTGATGGCGATCGCCACGTTCGCCGGAGCTCCGCCGGGAGCCTTGAGGAATCCCGGCGCCTCGGCCAGCGACACTCCAGACACCGTCGGCACGAAGTCGATCAGCATCTCCCCGAAGCACACGATCAGACTCCCTGACGACGCTACTCCATTGTTGGGCGCCATGATCAATCAATCAATGTATATATATATACACAGGACTATATATAGAGAGAGAAAACAGAGAGAAGAGAGAGTAAAAGAGGATAGGTGAAGGGGTTTATATAGGGGCTGAAGGAGGAGGAGAGAGAAAGTAGAAGGGTGGTTGATTGAGATTGAGAAACTAATTGGAGAAGAGAGAGAGAGAGAGAGAGAGAGAGAGAGAGAGGAGGGTGGGTGGGTTGGACTTTTTGGGGGATTGTTAATGGTTGAGAGAGAAACGAAATAGAGAAAAAAAAGGTAGTAATTTGGAATATTTAAATTTTCCAAAATTATTATTATCCAATAAATTATCTATCTCCGCGGAAGTATGATTGTGATAGATGGTTTTTGACCTTGCCCATACGTAACAGATTTTTCTCGGAGAGATATTTACGTAATTATTGTTAGATTAGGTATCTATAGGCCAAGTTTGACATGATTGAAAAAAGACAAAAAGTTAAAAAGTCACTATCCTATTTAAGTCACATCATCTTATTTAAATCACATCACCTCTCTAACATATCACTTTAAACCCAGCCTAAATCCAACCCATATTTCATAAAAAGTCAAAAAGTGCACTTATTTAGTTTTCCCAAACTAGGCCATATATAAAGAAACATGTATCATAGTATATCACGTATTAATAGTAGGATATTATTATTAATCTCATATATTATATAAACTATAAATATTTAAAATTTTAAAAATTATATTACATCATGGATTAATATACTAATTTATTGTTTCTATGTTGTGTTTGGAGAAATTAATAAAAAATTGATTTTTTAATTTTTTTTTTTTTTTTTTTTTTGTATAAAAAACAAGAGAAAGGTAATATGACTAAAAAAGTCAACAAAAAAAAAAAAAAAAAAAAAAACTAAAAAGTTAAACTTTTTACTGTACTGCCAACTTTTTACTATATTGTCAAACAACAATGATTCATCCCCCTTTTTAGGACCCCCTTTGGACCCCCTCTCTCTCTCATTGGTCATCTTTTCTTTTTCTTTTTCTTTTTTTTCCTGCTCCTCCAATCACCTCTTGCCACGTGGCAAAGGGGGGCAAAGGGGGTGACCCCCAAAGGGGGTCCCAACCTTTATTCATTGTCAAAATGCTTTTATTTATCTGTGATTTGTAAATGAATCGAGCCGAGCTTTGCTGAGTTTGAGCTCGGCTCGTTTGCTTATTGAGCTCGATTATTGAGCTTGAGCTCGTCTTGATAAGAAATTAGGCTTAAGCTCGGCTCGACTCGATTTTTTTTTAATATTATTTAATATATAAATAATGTATTTATTATATAATTTAAATAAAGATAAACGAGCCGAGCTGAAGAGAGCTTGAGCTCAGCTCGTTTACTAAACAAACTTAATAATAGAGTTCGAGCTTGGCTCATTTCCTAAACGAACTGAGCCGAGTCGAGCCGAGCCCTTAACAAGCCGAGCCGAGCTTGTTCATAAACAGCTCAGTTCATTTGCAGCTCTATCTATGATATATTTTTGAATTGAGATTGTAATAGATAGGTTTAAGATATATGGTTTTATAAATATATTTGGATAAATACGGTATGTTTGGTTTTTTTTTTTTTTTTTAGTTCTTAATTTTTTTATTTTGTGACTTTTTATATTTTATTTTATTTTACTTTACTTTTAAATTTAATTTCTGTTCGAAAAATGATATATTGACAGTTACGTGATATAAAAATATTTTATTATATATAACTCACACTTAAAAGATAAACTTAAACTTTAATGTAATATATTTTTTTTATAGGGTGATGCACCAATAAATCTCAAAATGTGATCTTGTGAACTGTTTACTCCTTATTTTTTTTTATGAACTCAAAAGTCCTATTAAAGTGGAAATTATACAAAAAGTACTTACATGTTTGGATTTAATTTTTTTAAAGATAAAAATGAGTTTCCTTACATTTGGGCAACCCGCATTATAGAGTTTTGGATTTTCCCTCCTCATGTAACAAATTCCACATTACAAACTCTTTAGCGTACTTTTCTCAAATTCTACACTTTAATAATGTAACACTCTAACATAACACACTAAAAAACTCCTCAGTGTACTTTTCTCAAATGTAACAACGTAATACTCAAAAAAACTTTCTTTGGTGTACTTTTTTCAAACATAACAATGTAACACTCCAAAAAAAATCCTTAGTGTACTTTTCCCTCTTTAGTGTATTTTTCTTAAACGTAACATTCTAACATAACACATAAAAAAACTCCTTAATATACTTTTTCCAAACGTAACACTCCAATCAATGTAATCCCAAACATAACACTCCAATATAACACATAAAAAAATACTAAAAAAATTATTTAATGTATTTTTTCCAAACGTAACACTCACAGTTTGAAAATTATACATTTATCCAAAACTTACTAATGAATTTTTGTACTCTTTTTGAAATGGTTTGAAGAATCTCACATCCCTTTTTTAGAGTGTTACAGTAGAATGTTATATTTGGGAACACTAAAAAAAAAAAATTGTGTGTTACATTAGAGTGTTACACGAAAGAATTTTTTTGAAATGTTATGTTTGAGAAAAGTATGCTAAGATTTTTTTTTTGAAATGTTACATTTGAGCGTTACATTAGAACGTTACAATTTAAAATTATACATTTGTCCAAGCTTACTAAAGAGTTTTTATACTATTTTTGAAATGTTTGAAGAATCTCACATCCTTTTGAAACGTTTGAAAAATCCTATATTTCAAGTCATTTTTATACTCATTTTGAAATGTTTTGCAAATAAAAAAAATTTCATATAAAAATTAATCTCAAATTTAATTCTCATAGATTGTATACCTTACCTTTCTAGCACAAAAGAAAAAAGAAAAGGAAACATAATAGAAATAAGGGTATGACCGTAAATCTAATTTCCAAATAATATATTAAATCTACATTTTCAAAATCAATGAAACTAATTAATCTATAAGAAAATTGTTGTGATTAAATGGATTATCATTTATCAAAATGAGATTTATAGATAAATTTTTATTTTTTATATTATGTGATAGTTATTGGGATATTTTTTGTATTAATTTTGGGATTAAAGTTTTAAAAAAAATAAAAGGTTAAAGTGGAAAAAAAATTATAACCTAAAGTATGCAAGTTACCAAATATAGACGGGACATGGTGTAATTTACCCAATATATTTGAGAGAGATAGAGAGAGAGAGAGAGAGAGAGAGAGAGAGTCGGACTTGGTGGCTGGCTTTGGTTGAATCTAATAATATATTAGTGAACACTTTTCGACTCTTTTACGTTAAATCAAAGTGGAATTTGGTATGAACTCTTTTATTACAAGTTTCTATTTATACATTCAAACACACGAAATAAGGAATTTATTTAATTACTTGCTTAAAAATTATTTTAAAATTTAAAAAAGATTAACTTCTTATTTATATATAAGGAAATTTATTAAAAAATTATCTTTTAAGTAATTATATTTTAATTAGTTCATAATAGATTTTTATATTTTAAGAGGGACGTATAAATCTTAATAAATGAATTTATTGTCCAATAGGTCCTATAATAATTAATGATATTTTTCATTAAATACTATTAAAAAACGTCATTAATTGTTAATTTTTACCAACAATTTAAAATTTTATTATAAAAAATGTCACTAATTATAAATTTTAACGACAGTTTAAAAAAATTGTTACAACAAAAAGTAACTAATTTTCAACTTTCAATGATAATTTAAAAATTTTATTACAAAAAAATATCATTAATTATAAGTTTTAGTATTAATTTGTGAGTTATTCTTTGCTGTGATTGTTATGGGTTATTATTCGTTGTGATTGTTAGACTTGTAGACATGAATTTTATTGGCAACAAAAAAAATTATAAATATTAGGATAAATTACTAATAAGTTTTATTTTTGAGACTTTATACATTAAGCCTTATTGATATAAGTGTAATTAATATGTCTGATTAGTAAGTGCCCTAAAATATCATACACTTGTAAAAAAATATATATATATAAGTCTACTTTTTAAATTAATTTTTTAGACCAAATGACGTGCAAGTGAGATGATTGACTAATGATTAAAAAAAATAGAAGTCAAGAGCGTTATCTTACTTATTCAAATTAGTCGTCAGGTTTAAAAAGTAGATCTAATTTTTTTATTTGAAGAAAAATCATATATAACCCAACTTTCTAGACTCATTTTGTAAATCTAATTATGTGCAAGTAATATGATTGGTTAATGATTAAAAAAATGTTACCTTAAATATTATAATTAATTATAATATCATTAAATTTAAAAATTAAGTATAATTTTTTATCTTAAATAACAATACTCTTATTTGAATAGCCATATGTTCACTAACTAATAGGAGCACAACATAACATTGTCATGTTAAGGGCATTTTGATTGTCACAAATCTTAAACGATAATATAATTTACCACTAAAATTTTGTTACAATGTTTCCAAATCTTATGCGAAAGCTCATCTCCAACTAACCTTCCGACTTCTGGTTAGATCTCTCTCTCTCTCTCTCTCTCTCTCTACATTTCTTTTTTATTATTTTTGTAAGGGAACTTTTTTTTCATAAATCCCGTTTCTAATATTTTTATATCATAAAATTTAAATCATTTTTTATTATCACATTAGGTCACATTCAGTGTAATAAGACCAAAGTACCCTCCCTCTATTTTAAAAACAAAACCATTCATATTCTCCATATCTTCACTCTAAAAAAATACATTAACTACACACTACTATTTAATATTGATATATATTACACACAAAAAATTAAATGTAGTTCATTATTAATTGTCATTATGTTTTGGTAGTTCTCATGCATCCAAATATTGACGGTACATGATAACGTGAATGTTCATAATAGATGATGTGAATGTGAATATTTACAACAGATGACGTTGTGATAAAGGTGATTTTAAAATTCACATTAGCATTGCATCAAATTACACAATCACAAGCCTCAACTTTCATTTGAATATAAAATGATGTGAATGTTCACACTAAAATATATGAATGTGAATGTTCACATAAATTTAGAAATATAAATATTAACATTATGAACATTAATATTTATGTTCACATTCATACGTTTTAGCGTGAACATTCACGTCATCTGATATTAACATTATGAACATTAACATTTGTATTCACATTAATATATTTTAGTGTGAACATTCACGTCATCTGATGTGAACATTCACATTCACATCATCTGATGTGAGCATTCATGTCATCACGTACAATCAACATTTGAATGTATGATGAGAGAGTAATTTATATTCGTAAATTGGGCCGAGCTAGGTGTTGGGCCGGAGTAAGCTCAAGAATGGAAGATACCCAGTAAGAAAGGAGTGTGAGTAGTTCGGCTGCCAAATGGGTATGCGTACTTCGGTCGCGGCAAGTATCGAGATAGTCCGGTTCCAGTTGGTAGACCGGTCGTATAATTATACCGGTTCTTGTATGTTAGGTCGGTTGCATGGTGACACCGGTTCGGACTTGTTAGTTCGGCTTGGCCACGTCCTAGTCCGGTTGAGCTCTCTTATGGTTAGCTCGGTTGTGTTATTGGAAACCGGTATAAGGGAAGCAAAGCAAAGACCGGACTAGGGGTATTTCGGCTGTGATGGAGTTCGGCCATAATGAAGCCATCTCACTTGGCTTATGCAGTGAGGGGGGTGTTGAAGATAAGCATTATCTTCCAAGAAGAGTATGAATCCTAGAAGGACTCTACGCATGGAGGAATGTGAGTTCTAGAAGGACTCTTCGCATGGAGAAGTTAGAGTCCTACTAGGACTGTGCCGCGCGAAACCTATATAAGCTCACCAATGCCACCTTTGCCAGGGTAATGCAATTTTTGCTTCCTGAATACTCAGAGCTTTTGCCTTTTAGTCTTGCTTACTGACTTAGGCATCGGAGAGGTTTCCGGCACACCCCCGCCGGCCAGCTCACGTTTGTGTTTTCAGGTGGTGGAACGACGACGTATTGAGGAACGCAGACTTGATCAACAGGATTATACGAGAAGGTGAATTTCTTTCCCGTACAATTGGCGCCGTCTGTGGGAAATAACAGACAAGAACAACCTCTTAATCAAGCTTTTTCTTGAATTTCAATGGCGAACAACGAAGAACTGCCTCAGTCCGCCATCGACGGACTAACTCCAGAGGAAGGTGCAAGGCGCGAAGGCCTACCTTTGATCCCTCCCATGGCGAGCTTGGAGCCACAAAGGCAAAATTCCAGGAGAGATGCGAGGGGACGAAGGAGGAATGGCAGCCCTCATCCCTCTCTTTCGCAAAGCCCAGAAAGACAAAGGCGCAGAGTTGATCCTCAAATTCTGGAAGATCGCGTCAGAGAACAAGATGAATTGATCCGAAAGATGGCGGCGGACATGGAGTCTCTGAAGCGCCAGATGAAAGGCAAAGAAGTGGCGACAGGAGAGGGGCGTAATAAGAAGACGCCCCCTCGCCACTCAGAGGGTCGTGGTAGGAATTCTACACCCTCCCAACCAGAGGACAGAAGCCTCAGGACAGGCGATACGCAATCAAGATCTTCCAGAACTCGTCACTCCAGGTCTGAGAGGGCGAGATCTGAAAGGTCTTACACGGAAGGAAGCACATACTGGCCTTCGCATACACACCAAACAAGGTCCAGACAAACGGAGTTACCCAGGTCATCCGACCTACGAACCGTGCTAGAAGAAAAGGCACGACGCAGGGAGGATGCCAAGGCGCGTGATCCACATAGAGTTTCGGCCTTACAGCGGTTGGCTCCTCGGACGCATGGAAGCGTCGAGGTTGGAATGCCACAACCGCGCCCGGCCTACGAACCAACGGACAAAGTATTGGCAAGACTGCAGACCTCACCGTTTGTCCCAGCAATTGAGAACGCGCCTTTACCGTCAGGCTTTCTACAGCCGAAGTTCACTACATACGAGGGGAAGACGGACCCCTACTTGCACTTAAGCCACTTCCGCCAGGTTATGGCTGTATACCGGCGGAACGAGGCCTTAATGTGCATCTTGTTCCCCTCAAGCCTTGGTGACCTAGGCTTGACTTGGTTTGAGAAACTCCCAGAGGGCAGCATAGCCTCCTGGGCGCAATTGGCAGAAGCATTTGTCACAAGATTCAGAACAAACACTAAGACTCCGGTGGAGATCGACCAGCTACTCTCCATCGACATGGGTGAGAAGGAGACATTAAGGTCCTACAACAGCCGATATTGGGAGACCTTCAACCAGATTGGGGATTGCCCAACCAACCTGGCCATCGCGCAGTACAAGAGAGGCCTTCCAGTCGGGAATAGACTGAGGGACTCTATCACTATGACGCCACCTCTTACCATGGAGGCCCTGATGGAGAGAGTGCATCAGCACATCAGGGTGGAAGAGGATGGCGCTCGCGCCAAAGCAAAGACTGGCGCGACCATAACACCAGAGAAGAAGACCTCGGCAAAGGTCAATACGGTAGATCGCCGAAACAAAAACGGACGGGGCAGACGAGATAATGACGAAGACCAGGACAAGAGGTGGTTGAGAGTCCGCACCGCCATCACCACAGTGTTCAAAAAACCAATCTACCGTATACTTAGTGAGATTCGAGACGAGCCATTCGTCAAGTGGCCAGCCAAGATTGGCGAGGCCCAGAAGGACTACGATGACAGATCCAGATGCACCTACCACAAGGAAAAGGGGCACCGAACTGAGAACTGTATGCCATTGAGGCAGCATCTGGAGGAGTTGGTGGCGGCGGGCCACCTGGATAAATACATAGAAGGAGGGGCGCAGCCAGCCCCACAGGACCACAACCTCCCTAATGGAATGCCGAACGACGCCCCACCGCAAGGCACCATCAACGTAATCCATGGAGTCTTTGAACCAGAGCGTGTATGCGAGCTCAGAGGTTCAATCAAAAAAGCAGAGCACTTGAGAGAAGTGCTAAGTGCCCAACCAGTCGTCAAAAAGGGGAGGACAGAAGCCACAAATGTCATGTCCTTTTCAGATAAAGACTTGGACAGAATATATAGCCCACACAATGATGCCTTGGTCGTCACTCTCCGAGTCAAGGATTTTGACGTCAAGCGGATTCTGATTGACCAAGGTAGTTCGTGTGAAATCATGTACTATGAAACTTTCAAGCAACTCAAGCTGCAGGACAAGGACTTAGCCCCAGCCGTATCCCCTTTGATTGGATTCAATTCTATGCCGGAGTGGCCAGTCGGCAAAATCATCCTTCCAGTCAGAGCAGGGAGTGTGACAAAGCAAGTGGAGTTCTGGGTGTTAAAGGTTCCATCCACCTACAACATCATCTTGGGCAGAACGTGGCTGCACGCCATGCGCTCGGTAGCATCCTCCTACCACCAAGTGATGAGGTTCCCCAACGACACCGGAGTAATAGAGGAGGTTTATGGGGACCAGATTATGTCCAAGCAGTGCTTCGTTGCAACGAATGGGAGCCGCGCTGCCAAAGGATATGTTCATTCGGTTGAAGAACCAGAGAGTAATGAACTATTCGCGGATGTTGGCAAAGCGGCTAGTCAGAAGGCAGTGGAGGACTTGGTGGAGGTCAGAATAGACGAGAAGAACCCGGATAAGTTCTTCTTGCTTGGCTCGTCGTTGTCTAGCACTGAGAGGCTAGAGGTCTTGGAGTTTTTGACCTCTAACATCGAAGTGTTTGCCTGGACTCCATACGACATGCCAGGCATTGATCCCAACTTCATCTGCCACCAACTCAACGTCCACCCATCTGCCAGGCCAGTCATTCAGCGCACCCGCAGATCGGCGCTCCACCACGCCGAGATAGTGGCAGAAGAAGTGGGAAACTTATTAGAAGCAGGGGCAATCAGAGAGGTGCACTACCCCAGGTGGATCTCCAACACGGTGGTGGTGCCAAAGGAAAAATGGCAAGTGGCGCGTTTGCGTCGATTACAAAACTGTCAACAGAGCATGTCCCAAAGATAGCTTCCCCCTACCAAGGATCGACCAACTGGTGGACCTAACAGCTGGTCACAACAGGCTTAGCTTCCTTGACGCATATAGAGGCTATCACCAGATCGCAATGCATGAACCAGACCAGGAGGTCACGTCCTTCACCACTCCAAGAGGACTATACTGTTATAAGGTCATGCCCTTTGGCCTGAAGAACGCAGGGGCGACATTCCAGCGAATGGTCACCAAGATGTTTGAGCCATTATTAGGCAAAACAATGGAGGCTTACATCGATGATATGGTGGTCAAGAGCAAGAGTGAGAGTGACCATCTCAAGGACCTAAGTGAAATGTTTGAGATCCTGAAAAAGCATAAGTTACGCCTCAACGCGTCGAAGTGTGCTTTCGGAGTAGGATCAGGTAAATTCTTAGGCTTCTTGGTGACCAACCGAGGTATAGAAGCTGACCCTTCTCAAATCAAAGCAATTCAGGAGTTAGAGAGACCTAACTCAGTGAAAGAAGTGCAGCACCTTACTGGCATGGCAGCAGCACTTAACCGATTCATCAGCCGGTCTTCAGACAGATTGCGTCCATTCTTTCAGTCATTAAAAGCTAAGTTTGAGTGGGACGAAGAATGCGACCAAGCCCTGGCGAGTCTGAAGGAATACATGTCTTCTCCACCATTACTTGTTACCCCCAAACCTGGAGAAGAACTCTTCCTCTACTTGGCAGTTTCTCAGCACGCAGTAAGTGCAGTGTTAGTTCGAGCAGAAGGAATCCAACACCTACCCATCTTCTATGTCAGCAAGACATTGCTGGGAGCGGAAACAAGGTACTTGCCTCTAGAGAAGCTAGCACTGGCATTAATGATGGCATCCAGGAAATTGGCGCACTACTTTCACGCCCATACCATTGTCGTCCTCACAGCTTTTCCATTGAAAGCTCTGTTTGAGAGGGCCAACTTTTCTGGGCGAGTTTTGAAGTGGGCAGTAGAGTTGGGACAATATGATGTAAAGTTCCAACCCAGAACCGCGGTAAAGGCCCAATCTTTGGCAGACTTCGTCGCAGAATTCACTCCTGGAAGCCACCAAGTCTGCCCAATCGACCTGACTGACACAACCAAACTAGGGATGGAGATTGACGCCGGAATAGCGCAACCCCTAGTACAGGCTACTCAGTCAGCGCCCAAGGCAGACCAGAGTAGAAAAGGCGAGGAGGAATCCAACCTTACTACACCAAGTCAAGATTCATTGGCGACTAATGACTTGGGCCCATCGGAAGACAAGGGGCAAACTGCAACTATGGACTCTGAAGAAGACATTAGCAATCTGGAAGACCCCAAGGCATCGTCCGATCCCTCCACCTGTTGGAAGTTGTTCGTTGGGGAGATGTGGAAACTCTTTGTGGATGGGGCATCCAATCGACATGGAGCAGGACTTGGCATAGTCCTCATCTCTCCAGACGGCCTAGTAGTGGAGCAGGCAATCAACCTTGGCTTCCCAGCATCGAACAATGAAGCGGAGTACGAGGCGCTCCTTGCAGGGCTCAAATCAGCAGCATACATGAAGGCCACCGAACTAATGGTCTACAGCGACTCACAATTGGTAGTGAATCAAATTTCGGGCGATTATGAAGCAAAGGATGAAAGAATGGCTAAGTACCAAGACTTAGTCAGGACAGAGATCAAGAAGTTTGAAGTCGTCAGAATAGAACAAATTGGCAGGGAGGAGAATAGCAGAGCAGACGAACTTGCAGGCTTCGCCTCAATGGCAGATACCTCCATCCCTCATCCACTATTGATTGACTATCTGCCCAGACCAAGTATTGAAGACCCAGAAGCTGAAGAGGTATGTTGTGCGAAGTTAGGTCCTTCTTGGATGGACCCCATCATACTGTTCCTGAAAGACGACACTCTTCCAGAAAATAAGAAAGAAGCAAACAGAATAAGAGCCAAGTCGCAACGATTTTGGCTCTCTCCATCCTTAGCATTATACAAAAAGTCGTTTTCAGGACCTTACTTAAAGTGTGTCCACCCCAGCAAGGTAGAAGCATTCCTGTTTGAGATACACGAAGGGGTTTGTGGCAGCCATCAAGGAGGAAGGTCATTGGCATACCGAGCTATTTCACAAGGATATTGGTGGCCCTACATGCAAGCGGATTCGGAGAAGTATGTCAAGAAATGTGAAAAGTGTCAGAAGTTTGCGCATCAGATGCACCAACCTGCAAGAGAACTCCTACCTCTCACTAGCCCATGGCCTTTCGCAATGTGGGGCTTGGACATAGTGGGACCGCTCCCAACAGCACCAGGCAACAGGAAGTTCTTTCTTGCGGCAACAGACTACTTCACAAAGTGGGTAGAAGCAGAAGCTTTGGCGTCAATCAAGGAAAAAGATGTAAAGAAGTTTGTCTGGCAGAACATTATTACTCGCTTCGGCATACCAAAAGCACTGATTTCAGACAACGGCACTCAGTTTGATGGCAGAATTTTCAGAGGCTTTTGCGAAGAATACAAGATAGAGTTTTACAACTCCACACCGGCATATCCCCAAGCAAATGGTCAGGCAGAGGCATCAAATAAAGTTGTCTTGGACGGATTGAAGAAAAGGTTGGAGAAAGCCAAAGGCAAGTGGGCGGAAGAGCTCCCTCATGTCTTATGGGCTTATCGCACCACACCGCGGCGGTCAACAGGGGAAACACCATTCTCCTTAGCATATGGCATGGAAGCAGTCATCCCCTTAGAAGTCGGCCTCCCCACGATTCGGAGTGAAAACTTTGATCCAGACCTAAATGGCGAAGCAATAGCATTGGAACTTGACTTGGCGGAAGAAAGAAGAGAAAAGGCGCTAGTGCACATCGCCTCCTATCAGCAAGAGTTGTCCAGAAAATACAACAAAACAGTACATCCAAGGCAGTTCAAGATTGGCGATTGGGTACTTCGCAAAGTGATGGGAAACACACTGGTCCCAGGAGATGGCAAGTTAGGGCCCAATTGGGAAGGTCCTTACAAAGTGGTCGGATTAGCAGGCAAAGGGGCATACCACTTGGAAGATGAGGACGGCAAAGCAATTCCTAGGCCATGGAACACTGCCAATCTCAAGATATTTTACTTTTAGCTTTTTTCTTTTTTGAGTATGTGTAATTTTTCTACTTTCTCAATAAAACAAGTCGATTCTTTTCAGTATATTTGTTTTCCATAGAAAGTAGCTTTAGTAAGGTAGTAGCATTGTAAACATAGTTGGCCGGAATACCCAACTATCAACCTTTCCTAGGTCCAGGATAAGGATCCAGACTGCAGGACGTTTGGTCGGAATAACCAAGCATTTTATTCTAAGTTGGCCGGAAAAACCAACTTAGAGGTTGGCTGGATTAAACCAACACTTAGCCAAAGTATGGGAATGGCAAAACAACACTTAGCCAAAGTATGGGAATGGCTAAATTAACACTGAGCCAAAGTATAGGAATGGCTAAACGAGTAGTTGGCTGGATTAAACCAACACTCTGTACTCCTCAGCCAAAGTAAGTGTATGGCTGAAGAGTGGTTGGCTGGATTAAACCAACTCTTTGTACTCTTCAGCCGAAGTAAGTTATATCGGCTGAAGAGCGGTTGGCTGGATTAAACCAACACTCTGTACTCCTCAGCCAAAGTAAGTGTATGGCTGAAGAGTGGTTGGCTGGATTAAACCAACTCTTTGTACTCTTCA
The DNA here is from genome assembly GCA_036172215.1 of Camellia granthamiana. Classification (NCBI taxonomy): domain Eukaryota; kingdom Viridiplantae; phylum Streptophyta; class Magnoliopsida; order Ericales; family Theaceae; genus Camellia; species Camellia granthamiana. Next base: position 37,943,652 of record CM069910.1, read on the forward strand.
GCCGAAGTAAGTTATATCGGCTGAAGAGTGGTTGGCTGGATTAAACCAACTCTTTGTACTCTTTAGCCGAAATCAGATATATCGGCTGAAGAGTGGTTGGCTGGATTAAACCAACTCTTTGTACTCTTCAGCCGAAGTAAGTTATATCGGCTGAAGAGTGGTTGGCTAGTGAGTTATATAGCTAACCGAGATCACAGTTGTAATTTAGCAGATTCAAATTTGTCACATAGGCAACCAAGCAAGTTCATAACCGTAATACAAGTTATTCAAGTTCAGAACCGGAATGCAAGTCGAAAGATTTTTTCATTCAAATCAAAAGGAAGTACAAACGAGGGGCCGTAGCCCGGTTACAGACACCAAAACCGAAATACAAGAAAGAAAAAAGAAGCAAAAAATACAAGTCATCCTAGGAGTGCATCCAGTTCGGCATCGAGCTCCGCTTCAGCAGCCGCCTGGAGATCGGTTTGAGGAGGGAGCCCGGTTTGAACCGTGGTATCCGCTGGCAGGGAAGAGTTAGCTGGTATCTCGTTGGTTAAATCCACGGTTGGCTCCAACCGAGCTGCTTGATTGTTTTGTTGATCGGTGACAACCGGAGTCAGAGATGGCTCCCCCTCATCATCTTCATCATCGTCATCATCTTCATCATCTTCTTCGTCATCAGACGCTTCAAGGAATGCCTTTTGAAGATCGTCCGCATATTGCTTAAGTGAGGCCGGAATAAAGTACGGTGGAGCGTTGTAAGCGTCGGTGTCAGGAGTGCAACCGAGCTTCTCCACCGCACTTCGCCAACCGCACTTGAAGAATAGGTCTTTTGCAGCGCCACATTGAAGACCGTATGCAGTTTCAGCCTTCTTGAATCCTTCCTTTCTGCCCTTCTTTACTTCGGCGTTCAGTTGGGCTATCTCGGCGTCTTGTTTGGTCTGCATCTGGGACATCTCCCGCAGGTAGTAATCTTTTACCTCGGTCACGGCCTTTTGTTTATCACCTTCAGCCGAGGTAACCAGTCCGGTGAGACGTGATACCTCGGCCTCCAGTTCGGCCGCCTTGTTCTGGGCCTGCCTTAGTTCGGTAGCTTTGGCCACGGCGTCCTTCATGGCCTGCCTCGCGGTCTTGCGAAGCTCCATCACCTGCCGGTGTGCAAGTGTGGTTTTTTGAAGAGCCTGCACAAAGTACAGTGAATTTTTTAGTTGCTGACCAAAATGGAAGTTGGACAAATTTTGAAGACGGAAAGGCTAGTATTGCTTACCACAACCATGGACTTCGAAGCAGACCGAAGTGACTTGAGCTCGGTGTTGAGCTTCTTCTGATGGTGCTCCATGTCTTTCGGAAGGCACACACCTCTGGCCAGGTTGAAGGCCAGAAGGTGATCCTTATCTGAGACAACGGAGTCACCCTCGTTGATAGCCCGGTTGTTGAAGACTAGGGGGGGAGCCCACTGGGGGTTTTCAGATCGGTTCGATGATTCCGGCTGGGGGTCCGGTTGAATAACTGCTGGTGGGTTTGGTGGCAGGACGTTCTCCTCTTCGTCGACAAGTCGTGGCCCGGTTTGTTCAGTCCGGGCACGCTTGTTTCGGCGCGAAGCAGAAGGCTGTTGGGATGGAAGAGCCACTACGGCCTCGGTTGAATGGCCGGTCTGTGGTACATCGGCTGGGTTTGTTTCGGTGAGCATGGCCCTCATTCTGTTTTTCTTCGCCATCTCTTGTTCAGGAGTTAATCGCACAAGGACGATTTCGGGCAAGTTTGGGTCCGGTGCTGGAGGGTCCTCGAGGAGAAAATCTGTGACTTTTGCTTTTCGACGACCGGAGTATCTGTAGGTCGGCTCGAATTCAAGAAGCTTTGCCCAACTCCTTTCTTTCACCCGGAGTGCGGCACGGAGTACGGCGAGGTTGGGGTAGTTGTAGTTGGAGATGAGATGAGCTTTATCTGCAAAAGCAAAAGAAGACAAGTGTTAGTCCGGCTTGCTATGTTAATGAAATTCATGGGAAAGACGAAATGGAAACCGAACTACTTATACCGGGCTCTCCTTTCTTCCAGTTTATTCTTCGGCCTGGGATTCGGGCTTGGAAGTCCTCGAAGTTCCCAGAAACCCAGAAGAAATCGTCATCATTGACGTCTTTGTCCGGTGTATGTTTGATAATTTTTTCTCGGCCACGGCGCACTCTCAAATAGTAGCACCAGCCTTGATTTTTGGAGCCAATGGAGTATTGATGTAGTATTTCGGCCAAACCCAGGTTTAGACCGGTTTTGTGGTTCAGGGCGGCTATGCCCATTATTAGACGGTATGTATTGGTGGATAGCTGAGTGGGGCAGAGTCTGGTTTGTCTAAGGAATTCACAAATTAGTGGCTGGACTGGGAATCTGAGTCCGGTTTCTACTATGGATTGGAGGGTGAATGGGACAAAGCCTTCTTCGTCCCATGGGTCGACTCCTTTTTTGGCTAGTTTTAAATTTACATCGGCTGGAATGTTGTATTGTTCTCGGAAATCAGCTAGGCCGCCTGGGGTTTCTACCAAGTGTCTGTACTTCCCCATTTATTTTATAAGTTAAAAAATAATTTATCTCGGTTGGAGGAGCGAGCTCAGTAGTCCGGTTGGACGCACAGAGGGAGTGCCTGGACAGCCTAAGTCTGCAAAGTTGGAAAAACAAGGAGTCAAGCACAGATCAAAGACCGTGCTACAAAAATAAAGCAAGAAAGGTTGGTCTTATTTCGGCTCTACAGGGTGCTTAGTTGTTTACATCGGCTTGTAAAAGGTTCTCCTTATCTCGGTTGGCACGTTGTGTTTGTTATTTTGGTTTCACTTAAAGGGTTCCTTACTTCGGTTAAGGGGCAGTTTTTCTGAGTTCGGTTTTGGAACTCAGGGAGCTGGCTTGGCCCCGGAAGCTAAGCTCGGTTAGAGGCCTAGCTCGGTCTTGGGCCGAAATACCTATCTCCAGTCAGTTTTGATTTCGGCTAAGGAGAATCAAGTGGCAACCTATTGAAACTACTATTGTGGGTTGCAAGTGCTAGTTCGGTTCTAGTTCTCCTAGACAGCATCGATAGTTTCTAGTTCAGTGGGTTCTCATTTCGGCTAGTGAGAATCCGTTGATCTACTGGAGTTACTATGATTTGCACAAGTTCCAGTTCGGTTGTACACAGATAAGATCTACCTATAGCGCAAACACTATCCTAGTTCGGCTGGGGCATGTGCCAAGATCAAAAAGGTGTTCTACGTGCTGTTTCGTCAAGTTCGTGGTGTTTATGTGAAGTTCTTTTCAGAAACATGGCATGCAAAGTGTTTTGCGAAAACACACAGATACATACTACTATGAATCAAACGGAAGCAAAAACAGAAAGAAATAGGCAAGTTTGGGCAGCATACCTGGTGAAGGAGGAGCTGAAAGTGGACGAAACAGCAGTGAAGTGCACGAGCTTCTTCAAGAATGCAAAGAGGAATGCCAGAAAACACGAAGAGAGAGGATGAACAGTATGAGACAATGACTCTGAAATGAAGGGTTCTTTTGGTGTAAGGAGTGCAAAATGGAGGGAACTGTTCAAATTTTGCGAAACCCGATGACGGCGCTACAGCTGGTGGGAGTCAATCGGAGGCTGCCACGTGTCTGGGAAGGACAATCGATTCATTTGCTGTAAATTGAAGAGACGTTTTGACCGGACGATCACGGCTCGGTTTAAGTTTAGCTCGGCTGGATAAGCTGAATGTGTTTTAGCTCGGCTGGATAAGCTGAATGTGTTTTAGCTCGGCTGGATAAGCTAAATATGTTTTAGCTCGGTTGGACAAGTTAAATGGGGCAAGTTCGGCCGAAGTAATCGAAACTGAAGCTCGGCCAGTTGACAGGTAATTCCGTTCATGCTTCGCAAATGGAATTAAGGGGCAATTGAGAGGGTAATTTATATTCGTAAATTGGGCCGAGCTAGGTGTTGGGCCGGAGTAAGCTCAAGAATGGAAGATACCCAGTAAGAAAGGAGTGTGAGTAGTTCGGCTGCCAAATGGGTATGCGTACTTCGGTCGCGGCAAGTATCGAGATAGTCCGGTTCCAGTTGGTAGACCGGTCGTATAATTATACCGGTTCTTGTATGTTAGGTCGGTTGCATGGTGACACCGGTTCGGACTTGTTAGTTCGGCTTGGCCACGTCCTAGTCCGGTTGAGCTCTCTTATGGTTAGCTCGGTTGTGTTATTGGAAACCGGTATAAGGGAAGCAAAGCAAAGACCGGACTAGGGGTATTTCGGCTGTGATGGAGTTCGGCCATAATGAAGCCATCTCACTTGGCTTATGCAGTGAGGGGGGTGTTGAAGATAAGCATTATCTTCCAGGAAGAGTATGAATCCTAGAAGGACTCTACGCATGGAGGAATGTGAGTTCTAGAAGGACTCTTCGCATGGAGAAGTTAGAGTCCTACTAGGACTGTGCCGCGCGAAACCTATATAAGCTCACCAATGCCACCTTTGCCAGGGTAATGCAATTTTTGCTTCCTGAATACTCAGAGCTTTTGCCTTTTAGTCTTGCTTACTGACTTAGGCATCGGAGAGGTTTCCGGCACACCCCCGCCGGCCAGCTCACGTTTGTGTTTTCAGGTGGTGGAACGACGACGTATTGAGGAACGCAGACTTGATCAACAGGATTATACGAGAAGGTGAATTTCTTTCCCGTACATATGAGAACTACCAAAACATAATGACAATTAATAAATAACCATATTTAATTTTTTGTGTGTAATGTATATTAACATTAAATAGTGGTATGTAATTAATGTATAGCAACAAAAATATAAGAGTATATGAGTCTAAAAAAATAGTGTAAATCAAGAAAAATAATCTTATAAAATAAAGGTATAAATATATGGGACTAAATAGATTATAAATTTCTTTTATAGACTTATTGAGTTTGAATACTCTTAAATATGATTTATCAATAAAAAAAAAAAAAAATTGGAATAAAAAAAAATATATATATATATATTAAGGTTGTTCTTTTCAGTAAATAGCAATGGGGTACACCAACTAGAATGCAGCCTTCATCTATCATAACCGTCTCCACTCAAATTGATGTTCTTTACTGTTCGTTTGGGAGTAGATTGATTTTTTAACTTTTTTTAATTTCAGGCTAAAGAATGCATTTGTTTGGACGGATTGAATAAGAGGAGATTGTAATTTATTGGACTATTAGTCTTGGGACACATTATCTCCAGACTATTTTGTTAGATTAGATTTGTATGTTTGTTTAGTCATAGGATTAGATGTTTGGACTATTTTTAGTTATCCAATGCTTGTTTGAGATGTTATGGAGAAGGATAAATGCTCAAATGACTATTTTATTCTTTTCAATTATTTACTAAGTAATAGCAATATTAAACATAGCTTTAATATTTTAATTATTTTTAATTAAATAAAATTTTATTTTATTTTATTTTTTGCACAATTAAATAAATTTATTTTTAAAAAATTAAATAAATTAAATAAAAATAAAAATAAATGTTATTTTTTAATTAAAATTTTAAATAAATTTATTTTAAATAATAATAACAATTAAATAATGAAATAAAATAAAATATCAATAAAATATCTATAAAAAAATATTTTAAAAAATTAAATAAATAAAACAAAAATAAAAATTAAATAAAATTATTTTATTTTTAAAAATTGAGACATTTAAATTTTTTTGAATTTTACTAAATATAATACATAATTAAATACTAGAGGGCAAAAATGCAATTTCATTGTCTAATCCCATGGGATGAGTTATCCCATGGTTTCTATCTCACCCCCCTCATAGGATAGGATATGATAGTCCCACAAATATGGGACTAATAGTCCGGGGAAACTATTAGTTCGGAGTAAAACTTTTGAAACAAACAATGGACTATTAGTCTAGTGGAACTAATAGTCCAATCCCACACCCTAATCCTTCAAAACAAACACACTCAAAAAGTTTTGTTTGTGATAGATTTTTTAACTTTTTAAACTTTTATGAGAGAAAGAATGTAATGATTATGGATTGAATATGATACCTTGTCTTATTGAGTTAAAAAGTCTATTTTATTTGTTTGTAACTATTTTAGCTAAAAAAACCCAAACCTATGGGTGTTTTGGGAGGAATTGGGGTGGCTGCTGTGCGGGGGTGCACAGCAGCCACTGCTGTGCAACCATTTGGGCCCTTTTCGGGGCCCATTTTGATAATCCGAACCGTTCACATTTTAGAATACATCAAGTAGAAAATACCTGTAAAAAATCAAGTTAAGCAGATATCGTTTACCCATTCATCCACTCACATTTGTATTCATTTTAATACTTTAAATTACAATTGTTATTTATTTTTGTAGATATAAATGTGAGTGGATGAATTGGTAAACGATATCCGATTAACTTGATTTTTTACAGGTATGTTCTACTTGATGTATTCTAAAATGTGAACGGTTCGGATTATCAAAATGGGCCCCGAAAAGGGCCCAAATGGCTGCACAGCAGTGGCTGCTGTGCACCCCCGCACAGCAGCCACCCCAATTCCGTTTTGGGAAGATGATTAAAAGTTATTTTTTGACTTTTTTCTTTAGAGAGGAAAGTGAGTTAAAAGATAGAAAGTGACTTTTGACCCACTTCCCAAAATAAGCCCTTACTTCCCAAATGAGCCCTTAATAATACAAATATAATTGCTATACTTGGACAATAAGGTCCAAAAAAAAAAAAAAAAACCAAATTAATGTTATACAAATTAACAAAATATTATTTTTATTTTTATAAATTGATGTAACTTTTGCTCTTTTATTGCGTCTTATTAAAAAAATTATAATTTTATTACTACATCCCATGCGAATTTATTTATATATATATATTTTTTACTAATATAGCATTTTCCTTCTAGTAATCTTTGATATATAAAGGGGCACAATAAATACAATTGACATTGTAATAAGATACGAATTAAATTACCTTTCAACCCCCTTCAACTTATATTTAAATTGAACATCACTACATTTGGTCATACTTTTTTTATTTTTATTTTAAATCTTTTGTTCATAATTGATGTATTAGAAGTGCATGCATGGTTGTTCATTTTTATCTCTTTCAAATTATGTGCTGCAAATTTATTCTTATAAAAAGGTACTAAAATAATTTTCATATTTGAGTATGAAAAACAACTATTTCATTTATGCTGTGTTTGGTTGGGGGATTTGGGGAGGGATTTGGAAAGGGAAAGGGAAAATGTGTGTGAAAGTAGGTGAAATGTAAGTATATTTTATTCATATTTCACCTAACTTTTCCTTTTCCCTTTCCAAATCCCTCCTCAAATCCCCCAACCAAACACAGCGTTAGAGTTTCACATATTAAGACCATGTTTTTTTTTTCTTCTTTTTTTATTATATATATATATATATGTTTTTGGTAGGCGTATGATTATAACTCAAAAGCATTGCCAACCATGCCTAATAATTCTTCACTATATATATAAAATTGAAAGTGATTGATTTCTAAAATTCTTTCTAGTTCCCTCTTATATTTTCTTTTCAACCCTGTTTGATTCCAATGAAAAAAGTATACTATAAAGTGAAAGCACAAGAGAAAAAACAAATTAAGAAGAGGAAACAAATTGTTGAATATTTGGCTTGTGTGTCTGAACCTCACTGATGTTGATGGAAAACTTATTTCTCTTAGTTTGGGAAACGACCAAGACAATGTGGAGTACTTTTGAGCTTTACGTTTGTAAAATTAAGATTAGCATCTGTTCATTAATCGGAAGGTTTTTTGAAATTAAAGTCAATTATGTTTCAAAAACACAAGACAGCACACAACTACCCTAATATTAAACCGTTAGATTCCATTCAGTTGTTAAGAATTTTGTGTGAGAAAATTGCTCTTAAAAAAAGTGTAATAAAGTAATGAAACGAAAAATTGTTTTCCTATGTGTGTTTATTTATCAGGAAAAGGAAAGTGTATTATTGAAATTCTTGCAAAATCTTATATTTTTTACTAGACATGTTTTGAGAAAAATCGTTTCCGAATGGGAAAATAAAAAATATGATTGTCACAACTTTCTTCGTAAATGAACACAAAAAAAATTATGAAAAAATTGATTTTTTTGTATTTTAGAATGTCTTTGCCATGATATCTAAGTTCAAGACTTATCCAAGTAATACAATTTTTCCTTCTCTTATATTTATCTCCACAATTTTCTGAAGAAAAAAACTAAAGAAAATTCTCTCTACTCCTTTTTTTTTTTTTTTTTTTTCTTCTGATCTTTAAAATTTTATTTTATTTTGGTCTTCCAAGACCTCATTGGGAGTATAGTCAATGGAGCTAACTAGTATCTTTCCCAAAAAAATTTAAAAAATAAAAAAGAAACCATTGTATGAGACCAAACAAAAGCATAAAAATGGAGAAAAACAATTGAGGGGGCCACCCATGGTTTCTTCAAATTGCCTATTCTTTGGTGGGTTGACAGCAACCCATGGTTTTGTATTTCCCCAACCCCATTCCCCATTTTATCCAAAAATACTTAATAAATTAATAACTATTGAGACAGATTCACGAGCCCTTCTTCACCAAAAAAAAATCTTTAAAATAATTAAAAACGTTAGATCATCACATTGCACGAGGTAGTATTCCAATTTCTCCACCATACATTATATTCCCTTCCATATTACTCCATGGGCATGTATGATTGTATTTTATTCAGGGCGGAGGTAAAGAGGGAATAGGGGTCACGTGATCTCTTTGGATTTTGGAATTATTTATTATTTATTATTTTTTTATAAATATAAAAAAATATTGTAAATAAAAAATTTTATAAAAATATTATTTAAAATGAAATGTCAATGACATTTTTTAAATTATAATAATAATAATAGTTATTTTGATTGAAAATAAAGAGATTGTGATAAGTCATATTATTATTTATGAAAATTTTAATATAATGGTAATATCTATTATTATTGATACCAACAGAGGGTTGGTTTAGTGGATAAGACCTTCGAATCCCTCGCTTGGGTTCGAGTCTCCATAGCCCCTTGTTGGGATTAAACGTACTCTTTAGAGGTCTGGTAGGGTTTCTACAGATATGTTGTGGTAGTAAGGGGCAAGACTCTCTGGCAGATATGTTGGAGTAGCCTATCTGCATATTAATTTTTTTAATCAAAAGATATATATTATTATTGACATGAAAACATAATTAATCTCGATAAAGATATGAAATTTATTAAATTATTAGTTACATTTTGAAATGTGGGATTCATCCTCCATGTGTTTCTTTACTATTAATTAGTGATATCACATGTCAATAATGACGTCGTAGTAAATTTTTACTCATATTTTGTATAAAAAAATTACTTTATCATTATATAATTTAATTGAAAACTTATATCCATAACTTTTTTTATATTGTCTATGATACACTAGTTATAAATAACATTTTTTTTAATTTTTCTTGAAGTCAATCATAAAAAATTTATGTTAAATATTTTTATAAAAATTTTTAATATTGTAATTAATAAGTGTCCATTTTAATTTAATTTCTTAGTTCTACCACTATATATATATATTTTATTTAATGGTTGGACTGTTGATTTATGTCTTCAAACAATTAAAGATTATTATAATTAATTAATTATAAACCATTTTATATACCAATAAATAAATTAATTATAAACCATTTTATATACCAATAAATACCGCGCATGGTATTTGTGTGCACATGACATGGCATGGCACAGACATATATATTTATAATTCTATATACTTATAGTGATAATTATTTATCTTATTATATAATAATATATTAATAAGACACCATAATCCCATTGAAAGCTACCTATACTTTGCATGGAGACAAAGGAAAACCAAGAGAAAGCGATAATAATTTTTTTTTCCCCTCTTACATATTAAAAAAATATATATATATATATATATAAAATATAAAAAAAAAAACTGAGTACAAGTTTTTCATGAAATGATAAAAATAATAATAATAATAATAAATAAATAAATAACTATGAAAAAGAGAAAGATGATATTTGAAGATTGGCCTTGTAAGCACAAACACACAAAAAGGATTCATTACACTAAAATATTATCAATTATGAATGACTATGACATTATCCTTTTCTCATTTATAATTTCATATATTTTGACCTATCTCAATTATAAAATACATCACTTTCACTCTTGAAAAATAACTTTGTATAGTTTTTATAGTTGAGAGAAATTAAAATATACAAATTCATAGAGGGGTGAGAGTAAGATAATATTTACTAATAATTAAAAAGATCTTGATGTAATATAATTAACTTTAAAAAAAAACAGCAAATTCCTGTCGAATAAAATACAAATTTTGATTGATTTAAAATAATAGAATTGACAATTTTAAAATACATTTTTTAAATGAGAGGTTTACAATTTTAGACCAATCAAATTTTAAATTTTGTGAAGTGTGGGGATAAATTTAAATCCATAACTATCAACAAAAGTGAGTTCTCCGTCTATGTTGAGGAAATGGTTTGAGATTGAAAGGCAAGAAGGCAAGAAGGCAAGAAAGCAAAGTCTTCGTTTGGAATGTAGGTTAACTTTTCGACTATTTTAATTTGGAGTTAAAAAGTCTCGTTTGAGATAGGCTTTTTGACTTTTTTGACTTTTGTGAGAAAAAAAATAAAATGATTATGATTTGGATGTGATATTTTGTTTTATTGGGTTAAAAAAGAGTGCAACTATTAGCACCTACCTTTCTTCTTTGGCCCCCCCCATTTCTTTGAAATCCCACCCAACAAAATGAAACCCCTCCTTTTTTTCTTTAAACCCCCACTTTAATACCAATTATACCCTTCATCTTTTTGACTCCCAACTTTTTTTCTGTTATTTTCCTACCACCACCGGTAGTCTCACCCCTCCGGTGACCTCCCGACCGACGACCCTCTCTCTCTTTTTTTTTTCCCCATATCTAGTCTCTCTCTCTCTCTATATATATATATATCGATTCAAGGTTTTGAATCTCTTCAATCGATCTATTGCAACTATTCTCTTCAATCGATCTATTTCTGTCTTGAATCTCTCTCTCTCTCTCTCTCTCTCTCTCTCTCTCTTGCTATAATTGGAATCATCTATTCACGTATATACGTGATTCGATCATATCCGAATCGGTACTCAAAAATCATTCCGAATCGAGTAAAGTGCTATGAGACATCCATTATCATTTTCCCAAATTGATGAATCACTTTTTTCTTGTTTTTGGACACAGATCAGAACAAATGTGAATCGTATGGGATGTGGGTGAAGGAAGATGGTGTGGCAGAGGCTTTGGGATGGTTTCAAGAGTGTGGATAAGGCCATAGGGAGTGCGGTGCTAAAAGGGGACTGCGAGAGTGTAGGTGAGGGCAGAGGGAGTGGCAGTGGCACTAAGTTTGGGAGTAGTGGCGACGAATGGTGGTAGGAGGAGGTGCTGGAGAAGGAGATAAGAAGGGTGCGGACCATGGAGAGACAGGAGGAGAGGTGGAGGGGGAGGAGTTGGCCTTGTAGAAGAGCTCGTCGGTGGGGCAGAGGTGGGTTTGGAAAATTAGGGTTAGGGTTAGAAGGTTAGGGATGACGGTAAAAATGTAACTTCATATTTGGACAAAATTGGAATAAAAAAAAAAAATAGAGGGGTCCAAAGAAGAAAGGTAAGTCCTAATAGCAACACTTTTAAAAAAACCTATTTTATCTTTTTGTACCTATTTTAACACAAACCCTATAGGCCAAACAAAGCCAAAATAGGAAATGTCTAGGAAGGAAAAAATTATGTGGTGCGCCCCCTATGGTTACAAAAGAATGTATCAATCCTAAATCTTAAATTCTAAAAAAATAAAAATAAATAAAATAAAATGTGACTACCAACAACCTTACATCATAATTATGATATGTTACACACAATATGATCAATAATCATAATATGTTGTGATTATACCACTTTTAACCCCATCAAGTGGTAGTTATCTAACCCTAAAATGATACAAGTCTTGTTAATGAGTGCTTTTTTTATATATTAGTTAATAAAATTAAAAATTGTTATACATTTTTTAGTACATGTATTTTAATAAATCTAGTGTCTTTTGGAAGATACGTTAATATATATATATATATATTTAACTCAGAAATCATTGGGTCTGTTTGGTGTAAGTTGCTGTAAATTAAAAGTTGATAATAAAACAAAAAATAAAAATTAAAAGCACCCCTCTTCAATTTTTAAATAATCAATTTTTTTTCAATTTATTTAAGATATTTTCGCCTAATAAACTGTGAGTAGAAGTTGCACTAAATAATCTGATACAAACTCTTAAATCAAAATAAACTATAAACAACTTATTTAATCTACACCAAACACCCTATTGATTGAAAAGATAAGAACACAAAAGCAAGAGAAAATCAAAATATACACAATCATCTGGGATTGAAGATTCCTTTAGTAAGCTTCTAAATTTTGACATTGTCGTCAAATGCAACCTTGTAAAGTGTTTGATAAGAGTTAATTAAGATTCTTGTAATGTTCTAGACTCAAGTGGCAAATAAATAGGACTTGTCCTTACGTTGTCGCTTTGTTACTGATTTTTTTTAGTTTTGCCTGGCAATGCATTTGTCTACCACACAGATATATATATATATATATGAATTAATATCCAAAAAATAAATAAAAAAGAAAGTAAAGAAGATAGATATGGATTACCCTTTACACATGGAAGAGAGATGGAATATGCTTAGCTCGTTGAGCAATAGAGATTGATAAGTCTACAATTTTTAATAAAATGATTCATAAAATGTTTGAATTTTGTATTTGTAAAAAAAAAAAAAAAAAAAAATCATAAAATAAAATAAAAGTTAGTTCTTTACTTTTTTTTTCTTTTTTAGGTGTGTCATCGGTTATTTATCATTATGTTGTTGGTTGGTTGAAATCATATTATGAATCGATTATTTATTGAGAAAGAGCCATGTATCTTATGGAATTCACACATTTTCTAAACCTCTTTTGTTTGACAATCTAGCGGATAAGGGCTCGTATGAACTTACCTACAAAGTGAAGTTATGTGTTAGTGGTCCCTTCCTATCCTTTTCATCCAATAAAATTATAAATAAAATAAAAAAACATAATTTAAAAAAGAAAAAAAAAAAAAAACTCCTATTGGCTTGTCAAAACCACCAATTCCTAATCTCAAAGGCATTCCAATTAAACTTCATAATTAACCACATTGTTAAGAGAAAAAAATAGCACCACACCATCCATACCAAACACAACCCTCCCTCTCCCTTCTCCTTGGCTGGTCTTACTTCAACCTCAAGATGGATAGTATTCAGCTTGTTTAATTTGAGTTTTTTGAATTTATTTTTTAAAAAATTAAAATTTTTTGTTTTTTGCATTTTTTTTTAATTTTCATTGATTTTTTTAATATTTAAGTAATTTTTTTAATTTTTAAATACACTTAACATAATACACTTAAAAAATATAATATTCATGATTTTTTTTTAAAAAATTCACTTAATATAAAAAATATAAAAAAAAAAACAAAAATTAAGTACATTTTTTATATTCTTGTGTATTTATTAATTTTTTATAAATATTTTATTTTTTAGATACATCTAAGTGAGGTGCATTTACAAAAATAAAAAAAAAATACTTACAATTTTAAAAGCATTCACTAAAAATAAAAAATATGAAAAATAAAAACACTCAATTTTTAAAAAATTGAATCTAGAAAATTAAAACAAAATATAGTGATTACTTCATAACTCTTTACCTACCCTCAACTAAACTTCATTATTACTATTTGGTACAATTAAATGCATCACACGTGCCACCTATAAAAAGTACGGTAATGATATATCCCACTAAAAGTGGTGTTCTAAAGCACCACTAATGAGTTGGCAAGCACTTTAAAAAAAAAAAAAAAACAAGACACAAGCAGTGAGCCCCGTCCATTGCCACATCACTAGTGGTGCTTTTAGAGCACCACTTTTAATGGTCTAAAGCATTATTGTAAAAAGTATGGTGTTGCAGTAGGGAAAGGGAACCCACTTACAGTTTTACCCTTTTTTTTAAAAATAATTGCATCACCTCTAATAATTTTGTCATTTTAAAATGTTACATTATCCAACCAAAAAAAAAAAAAAATTTGCTATAATTTGATAATATTATCCAATCATGTAAAATGTCAAACAAAAATGTCATTTGTAGATTTCATTATAAAAGAGATTGAGAAATAATCTTGATTAATTTTGACTATTGCCAATTTCTTGTAGTACTAATTTTGTTGATCAGAGATAACTTGAATGAATTTTTTTGAAAAGTTTTACTGTAATTTGATTTTGGCAATTGTTATTGAATGCCAAAATTGCTGTAAGAAATTCATTATGGATCAACCTAATTAACCACATTGTTAAGAGGAAGAAAAAAAACTATTGAACAATTCTTTTACCTCACCATTCATTCCAGAGCAAGGTTCTCACCCTTCCTGTCCCCCATTAGGTGGTCTTACTTCAACCTCATCTTAGGAGAAGTGAAGGTTAGCTTTGACATTATACCTACCAAGACACACACATTAATAGGGTACAATTCTACAAGCACACTCCATCCAACAATGGGGAGGAGGCCACCTTGAATGTATCATATACATTCTACCTATAAGTTTGGTGTTCCAGTATGGAAGGGACCCCTCACTCACAGTTTTACAAATTTTGTGGGTTTAAAAAAAAAAAAAAAATCCCCTATAAGCATCTCTAGTAGTTTTGTCAATTTGGCATTCTACAACATTTTAGAAAAAAGAAAAAAAAAAATATAATTTGACAATCTTAATTACCTCAATAATACTAAATTTTGACAATCACTAATTATTGTGCCAAATTTGACAATGCTATAATTTGCATAAACTTGGCACAGAGTTTAGGGTAAAGTTTTTGAGAAGTCTTGTTATAGTTTAGTTTTGACAATGGTTGTAGCATGCCACTAAAATTGTTCTAAGAAATTCATTATAGCATAGATTAATCTATGGAATATACTCTACGTTATATTTTCTTAATATTATTTTAGATTTTGGATTTGTCAAAGAACAAAAAATGAAATAAAAATGATCAAATCGCTTGTGTATATTCCTTTTCTGTTTTTAATCAAACAAAACCAATGGATTTTTTATTTTTATTTTTTGAAAAAATGCCTTTTCATTTTCATTTTTTATTTCTTCTAATCCAACCAAACAAAGCAAAGGAATTTAGTTATTTTTTCACTTCTTTTTTTTCCCCCCCTTTCTTTTTCCTCTCACTAAACAAATCTAACATTCAAATGTCGAGCAAAAAATCTTTGCATAAAACATGAGATTTGTGTTTTATACTCTCCCTAGAGACCACTTATGCCAAGCACCCTACAACATATTTAAGAAAACAAGCAAAGACCTTCAAGTAGGACAAGGAAAAGGGAGTTCGGAAACTCACATGATTTGATTTTCAAACATAATTTGAATCGAACACTTCATTTTGAAATGTTGATCCCTGCAACCCATTCCAAAAAAAAAAAAAATTCAGTGCGTTTAGTTTCAATTTTCTAAAAATTGATTTTTTTTATTTTTTGTGTTTTTTATTTTTATTTTTAGTGAATATTTTTAAAATTTTAAGTAACTTTTTTTTTTTAAATACACCTTAATTAGATGTATCTAAATAATAAAATATTTATGAAAAAATATTTTAAAAATTAATAAATACACAAAAAATATTAAAAAATATACTGAATTTTCATTTTTTATTTTTATATTTTCGATATTTAGTGAATTTTTTTTTTTTTAAAATTCACAAGTGCATTTATGTTACGTGTATCTAAACATTTAAAAAATTACTTAAAATAGTAAAAAAATTAAGTGAAAATAAAAAAATAGGAAAAACAAAAAAATAAAATTTTAAAAATAGAAACTAAATAAAGTGATTGATTTTGCTTTTGTGTTTTTTCGGTATGAGGAAATAGAAAAATCCAAACTTGCAAGGGGTCAGAGTAACCATGCAATGGTTTTGTGGGCCCTAAATTTGGATTGATTGTAAGCAAAAAAATTAGGTAGGACTTTGGCATCTCATTAAAAGTGCTATCCAGGGCGGGACATACCTACTGAATATAACATGGATGAGTTGAGTAGTACTACTCATGATTCACAAGTCATGATGACCTTCGTTTCGATCAAATATATGAGTTGCTGCTGTCCGTTGAGAATTTTTAACCAGCTTTTTGCCCACAAATCCAAGGCACTGTGTCTTGCAATAAGGACCACAAGTATTTTGTCGGTTTGTAAACTCCTTTAATATACGATTCTCCTTGGCACCAAATCAATAACAAGAATTCAAGGATTATAATCAACAATTGAGGGAAAAAGATAAATAATTAATATTATTTATATTCTCAATACGTCGCAATACATGTACTTTAATTATCAAATAGACAATAAAGTTAGAATACATAATTTATTGTCTGCTTTGATTGCATGTTTGAAACCAAAACATTCACACACACAAGTGAAGAGTAAGCAATTTAACATGTGAATATGAATGAACACTCGTATATTAGTACAAGTAAAACCACCAATTAAGGAGATAATTATGCAGGATCAGAGAGATTACTGTGGATCAAGATTACAATCAACATCCCACCACTTTAGCACCATGTTAACATTCAAATCTCATTCCTCCTCACCAACATAATCCAATTATGAAAAGGCACTAGAATTACCTCCTTGGATTGAATTTAATTTATACTCCCAGTGGAACATCAAAACCAGTCGGCAATCTGCACAACATGGTCACCATCTTCTTTTGAAAATTAACCACCCCCCCATGAAGCCGAGGTTAGATTTCTGCTGACAGTGATTACCGATCCGAATGTGTTCACATTTCAACCATTTGCATGCCTAATTCTAAAATAACCCTAGAATATGTATTTGTCCGGAGGTGCTTCTTCTGGAATCTGAAAGTAGAAAAAAAAATATACAATTAATGCATGATGTATGAGTTTCCAAAACATTAATAGTAATGATTCGAAATGGATCTTGAATAAAACAGTGTGCAAACACTTATTATTGCCATGAAGGTCTTTAACTTTTGATAGGATCCATGGGAAAAACTCAAAAAAAGAATTTTTGAAATAATAATAATAATAATGCTAAAGGAAAATTAAGCATGAACACTAAATATAAATGTCAAATGATATTCCATTCCTCTTTCAACCAGATGGCATCATCCACTGCACCATTCTTCCTTGTCGTATTATCACTGCAGGATGGGAAAATAACTAAAGGTAATAACAAGCATATAATAAATTGTTCACAGTTTTGAAGAAAAAAATCCTACAAATTATTGATCAGATCTAGGATCGTATCCAAAGAACACAAATACAAAAAATGACAAGAATAGAGACACCAGAATAAAAAATACAGAGTCAAGGCTGTAAGAAATGAATCAACGGCGCCTGATTATGACGGGATCTGGTCCTAAATGAATCTAAATAGAGAAAAACTAACTCGAAGCTGACCAACCAGTGTAATTCGGGATCCCCAAGTTTTCCCATAGAAAGGGTTCACATCATCTTTTATCATAAAATACAAAAAGATATAACATGCTCCTTTTCATGATCTAAGACTACATGAGCAAAACGTAGGTTTACATCAATTAAGCTTTATGATGGGATCATTTTTAGCCACATCAAAATTTTGAACCCAATTTAAGGTTGGGTCCAGGATGATAATAGCTAGTAAAACAATTTTAATATAAAAGGATCTTTAAGTCAGTAAAGCCACATCAGATTGCTGGCTTTCTTCTGGTTTAGTTCTTTAATAGAATACGGATTTTAATTGTTAATATATGTACTTCCAATCCAAAACTTCACAACTGATTTTTTTTTTTTTTGGTTGAGAAAAAAAAATCCAAGAACTTACATTGTGTCCACATTTACAGATAATTGTTCAACTGCAGTAGAGGCAGAGTTTGGCCCATTCGGAACTATGGATGACTGGAAACTTGCTGAACTTGGAACTTGTGGTGACACTGCCGAAGTAAAAAATGGGTTTCGTTCAGCACTAACGGCACTGTTGCTGAAGCTTGCAGCATTGGAGGCAAAGGAACTTCCAAATGACTGGTTACGAAGTTGACCGCCAAATGAACCTACCACATGACTGAGTTATAGACAGCGCACAAACATAAAGCATTCTAGTGTGTAACTGTTGGCTACATATTTTGTACAAGTCAATTACAATTCGACGCGTGGCGAAATAAGGGTAATATAGGAAGGCTATTCAGGTCCTCGATCCTGGTCGTACACGTGGCAGTTAGTATTGATTATTAAGAGATCTGAGTAGCAGCGGATCAACAAAGAGATACAAAGTGACGTGGCTTCAACGGTTACTCGCATTTCAGATTCAAATTTAGGAGGGAAGCTTAACTGCAAGTAATAGTGTAATGGAGCTAATATTGGGGCAACATGATCGACGATCATGGAGGAGTAGTTCGACGATTGGAGGTACAATTCGATGGTCATCCTTGAGCAGTATAAATAATAAAGAAGGCCTCAGAAAAAAGCCCCAGACTCATATCTAAAAAACCAGTCCTTTATACTTATTTTCCTTTCCAACTTTACATTTACAGTTTTTTACATTTTTTACAGTTCTTTACATTACTGTACTTTAAAATTCCTGCACTGCACTTCGTTTCATAGGAGTAGTTCCAAGTAGATTTGCTGTAGACCTCTACGAGGCTGAGTTTGGATCATTGTAAGTCTTTTCATCTTAATGAAATACTTCGACTGCTCTTCAATTCATTATTATTTGTTTAATTCTCCTAAGTCAAGCCATCAGTAAAAGTCCTCTTCATTGAGGCTAAAAGAACTAAAACACAATCGTCTGATAATTGGTTGGCAATTAATTTTCTGTTAGGACTAATTGATCATTGCTAGCACGCTCGCAATTACAACAATAACCTTTGAAAGCCAAAAAGTCAACATATATTTTTGACATGCCCGGTGGGACTACATTTAAAATGGCTAGACGTAGAAGACAATGATAAAATGAACGCTTGGAAGAAGGCGTGGAAGGAGAGGTAGAGATACCTAATCCAGAGGATAATGTGATAGTACGTCCTGTGGAAACTCCTATTTTATCAGAACTTATGGTCGAACAGACCAACACTTCAGAACAAGTACCATATGCTTATAATATTAGACGAGACCAAGGAATTGGACCATCCACTGTTCCATCTACTCAGCCAATAAATCCATGGGGTGGCCTAGTAGATGCTATGGGACAACAATTAATGAACACGATGGAAAGGTGGGCAACATCCTTTTTGGATCGAATGAATAACCACCAATCAACAAGTGCAAGACACATCGAGGAAATTTCGAATGTCCCTCAGCAAAGATTGGCTAGAGATAAACAGCATATGCAAGTTAATGGATATTCTAATGGTCAAACTAGTAATCAGAACTATGAAAGACCATCACCTCAGTCTTTGTATGAACCTATTCCGAGGCCTATAGCAGGTCAAAATGCCTCAGTACTTAACAGTGAAGCCATGCAATTTGGTGGATCTGGCCCAATACAAGAAAATGGCATAAGAATGGTTCTAAATCCTATGTTCGAAGCCATACCTGGCACAAAGGGGGTTCACTAATCCCTTATTCGAATTTATACCTGGGGGGTTGGAAGGTTTTCCTACAAATGGAAGAGATACAACACCAGTTCCAGCACCTTTCGCAGGTCCTTTAGTAGGACAGGCTCAAAGGGGTTACCCACACCCCCAACAACAACCTGTACCACAGGGACAACCAATCCCAAATGTACCACCTTATGGATCAAGAGGACTACAGGCACAAGTTTGCCCACCAAATCCTGTGTTTGCCCCTCCAGTAGTGGTTCAGCAGGTACAAAATATGGTCCCTAGGGACCAAATTGCTGACATTGTTAGAGAGATGTGTGGACCAATGGCTCGGGGGGGTTCAGACTCCAGTGTACAGGAAACCGTATCCAGAATGGGTAGACAGGGTACATGAATACCCAAGAGGTTTTGGGATACCAGACTTTGCCCTTTTTTATGGGAATGGAAACCAATCAATAGTAGAGCATATTGCTAGGTTTGCTACTCAATGTGACGAATTTACTAATAATGATTATATGAAGTTAAGGTTATTCCCAAATTCCCTAACTGGGAGAGCATTTATATGGTATATTAACCTTGCACCTGGCTCTATCCGGACTTGGCAACAAATGGAAAAGGCATTTCATGCCCAATTCTTCCAATCAGAGCCAGAGGTTTCCATGGCAGACTTGGCAAGATTAAGTCAAAGGCCTGATGAGAAGGCCACTCAGTTCATTATCAGATTTAAAAGAGGTCGAAATAAATGTAGAGTCATCTTACCAAAGCCAGAATTCGTAAGATTGGCTCAAAATGGTTTAGAGTTTAGGGCTTTAAAAAAAGTTTGACTCGACTGAGTTCAGAGACTTGGTAGAACTCACCTATAAGGTGTCTAGATACGAAGCATTATTAGAGGAAGAACAAGATCGAAATAATGCATCGTATAAGACATATTATAGAGATCCTAATTATGAGATCGATGCAGCAGAGATTGTGGGGAAAGAACCTGTAATCTGTGAAGCATTAATTCATGAAGATATAACAATTGACCAACAGTTTAAAAAGAAAGACCTTCACAGGAAATACTCTTTCGATTTAACTAAGGCAGATGACATTTTTGATCATTTGCTTGCAACCAACTTCCTTAAGTTACCAAAATGAGTCAAAATTTAATCTCCCGATGAACTTAAAGGAAAAGTATATTGTAAATAGCATAATTCTTGGTCTCACTTGACTAAGAACTGTATTGTTTTTCGAGACAAGATCCAATAGCAAATTCGAAAGGGGAGTTTGAAATTCCCAGCCAAAACAGAAAAGGCCATGGGAATCGACAGTAATCCATTCCCAGAAATTGGAGAGGTGGTAGCCAATGTCATTGTGCCAAACTTTCAGAACCTGTCTTTAAAAGAATTGGAAGAAGTCAATGTACGAATGCATGTGGCCAACCAGACAACTACCAAGAAAGACACTGGAAATCTACCAGCTATTGGACAAGATTTCTCACACCAGGGGGAAGATTCCGATGAGGAAACACTGGATGACGATTCCTTAGAAGCAACTGTAATGCAAAGGATGTGTCCCAGGTGCAGACTAAGTTACAAGTGGTTGAAGGGGCTTCCAATTGATGGGAAGCAGTACTACAAGGATGTGCAAAGACGTCCTAAACCAACCAATGGTTACAATAAAAGGCCATATCCATCTGGTGTTAGGCAGCAGCCATTGATGGTTGAACCAATGGCCGATAGAATACATTTTAAAGGCAAGAGGCCTTTGTATGAATCCAGATCACCTAATTATTACAGGATGGAGAGCAGTCATTCTGAAAGGAGACTGAAGAAGGGTTCAGTTTATGGGATCAAAGCCAGGGATTGGCCCCATAGATCAATTTCACGCAGGACAGAAAGTGGACACCTTCATCGAAGGCCTGAGTTAGGCCCAAAGCATGAAGTCAGGGCCAAGCAGTGGCCTTCACAGACAGCTTCGAAGGTAGGTTTGAAGGAGAAAAGAAGCAGTTCAACAGTTGGGTCAGTAAGTTCGTGGGTACCTGGGGTCCCAGATTGGTTTGTGATGCAAAACAAACCTAGGGAAGTATTTACTCAAAGAGAGGTAATTGAAAACCAAGGCAGGATGGTCAAACCTCCTTTGGTGGCTCCCAACAATTGGGTATTGCTTAAGCGCCCAAAGACAAAGGAACCAGACATGGTCCTTATAATAGCTAGATCACAAAGGAGGAAAATTTAGCGCAGGTACACTCAGTACCAGCAAGACTTGAAAGAGAGTGGAGAGAGCTCTTCATTGGTCCAAACAGAAGGAAAGAAGAATCCAAAGTCAGACCATATTCCAAAACCAACTCCACAAAGCAAAATGGGTTATAGTAGAGAACAGCTGGCCAAAGTTCATTCTGAACTAAAAGCCAGAGAGAAATCCAGTCTAGCAGGATTGGAGAAGGCATTGATGGGAAGTGATAGTGAGGTAGAGAAAGAAGTTGGCTTAGGCCAAAAGAAAGAAATGGTCGAAGAAGAAATGTTCGAAGCCTTCATGGCTGAACAAACATTTGTGGTTGAAAAGCCAGTCGGAAAAGACCATTCGAAAGAATCTGTTAGGAATGAAGTGCCAGAGTACAACATGGAGGATGCTTCTGAAGTGGCTGAACAAGGTAGCCAAGAGGAGAAACAGACACAGCCAACCATCCAATTTGGCTCGTTCCCTCCAGTATCAGTAAATATGGTACACATACTACCGCATGAATTCCAAGCTGGAGATGAGAACCAAGAAGGGCAAGAAATTGACCCAATTCCAGTCTCTAGTGAAGACTCACAAGTGAGTATGGTGCAAGATGATTCCAAAATGGCTACTCCAATGGAAACTGAATATGAGAGTGAAAAAAAAGTGAGCATTAACCTTTCGTATCCTTTTGAGTATCCCTCAAACTCTATGACACAGCATGTCAAGCCTTTGTATATCAAGACTTTCTTCGATGGGATACAATTAAACCGAGTCTTGATAGATAATAGGGCAGCGATGAACTTACTACCGAAATCTTCCTTGAAAAAACTAGGGAAAAGGAATCCCAGGTTAATCCCAACTAGCACAACCATTGCTGGTTTCGCTGGAGACAAGCAGATGGCTCAGGGAATTCTGCCCATCAACCTGAGTGTGGGAACCAGAGATTGCATGACAGCATTCTTCGTCATCGACAGCAATGCTAAGTACAATGCTTTACTTGGTAGAGATTGGATCTACACTAACAAATGTGTGCCTTCCTCTTTGCATCAGAAAATAATGATGGCCTTGGGCAATGGAGAGACAGAGGAAATTGATGCAGATCCTCAACCCTTCATAGCCTGTGCAGACTTTGCAGAGGCCAAACTGTATATTGAGAGAGTGACACCACTCAGTATACTAAGGAAACCTGATGGCTCATCCGAAGTAACGGCTGATGAGGAAGTGACACACCTGAAGCACTTAGTCCAGGAGAGTGTTGATGAAGAGGTTGTCGTTAAGGATGATAATGATGCCTAGTTGTAGGCAAAGAAATGAAGTCCAAGAAGCCAAGTCTTTGGCTCTAATTAAGTTCTCAATATTGGATGTAAAGTCAATAGTCCAGAGAGTACAAGAGCAAGAGAAAGAAGCCATGATGATTGGCTGCAAGCAAGAGCAGCAACGAGCCAGAGTTTTGGCCCTTGACAAATACTGTGCATTGGACATTGAAACAAAAGTCCAGTAGATACAGGAGAAAGAGGCCTTATGGATAGATTTTGTTTATGAGGAGGAGGGTAAGGATATTGAATTAAAGAACCTGAGAGCAGAACAAAGTAAGAAAATTGTTTCGAAGCCAGAGGGGATCAAAGAAGAAGCTTCAGTAAGTTGTCAGATTCTAGACCCCTTAGAAGAAGTAAATTTAGGGGAAGGTTCTATACAACAGCCCACCTATGTAAGTGCTTGTTTGAATGCTCTGGACAGGGACCAGTTGTTGGTTGTTTTGAAGAAGTATAAAGATTGCTTTGCATGGTCTTATAATGAACTACCAGGATTGGAGAGATCATTAGTGGAACATAGGCTCCCTATGAGGCCTAATTTCAAACCATACAAGCAAAAGTCAAGAAGAATGAGTCCAGAAGTGATTCAGAAAGTTAAAGAATAAATTCTCAGACTACTCAAGGTAGGCTTTATTAGAACAGTCAGGTATGTTGAGTGGCTATCCAATACCGTGCTTGTGGTCAAAAAGAATGGTAAAATGAGGGTCTGCATTGATTTCAGAAACTTGAATCTAGCAACTCCAAAAGATGAGTATCCTATGCCTATAGTAGACTTGTTGGTAGACAGTTCAGCAGGACATCAAATTTTATCAATGATGGATGGGCACTCTGGTTATAACCAAATCTACATTGCAGAGGAGGATGTTCACAAGACAGCATTCAAATGTCCTGGGAATATTGGGACCTTCGAATAGGTTAAAATGCCATTTGGCCTAAAGAATGTTGGGGTTACATATCAGAGGGCTATGAACACTATCTTTCATGACCTCATTGGAGGGTATTTAGAGTGTTATATTGATGACATTGTAGTTAAATCCCAATCCATGGAGGAGCATCTGTTTCACTTAGAAGCAGCCTTTGAAAGAATGAGAAAGTTCAAATTAAAGCTCAATCCTCTTAAGTGTGCTTTTGGCGTATCATCTGGAAACTTCTTGGGCTATGTAGTACACAAGAAAAGAATACAGATTGACCAAAATAAAGCCAAAGCTATCATTGAAGCCAGACCTCCATCAAGTAAGAAAGAATTACAAAAGTTCCTTAGACAGGTTAATTTTCTTCGAAGATTCATTTCTAACACTGCAGGGAAAACTAAAGTATTTTCTTCCTTATTAAGGCTGAACGATGAAGAGGAATTTGTGTCGACCGCAGAGCATCAAATTGCTTTCGAAGGTATCAAAGCCTACTTGGCCAACCCTCCAGTGCTGATGCCACCAAAGGATGACAAGCCCTTGAAGTTGTACATAGCTGCAGCAGAAGATTCATTGGGAGCTTTCTTAGCCCAAGACAATGAAGAAGGCAAGGAGCAAGCTGTTTATTACCTTAGTAGGTTTTTAAATTCTTCTGAATGTAAATATTCAGCTGTAGAAAAGCTGTGCCTTGCATTGTATTTTGCTGCAATGAAATTAAGATACTATCTTTTGCCTACAACTGTCTTGGTAATTGCAACCACAGATTTGATTAAGTATATGTTATCTAGACCTATGTTAAGAGGAAGTATTGGCAAATGGATATTAGCCTTATCAGAATTTCATTTAGAATATGTTCCCCAAAGGGTAGTGAAAGGACAAGTTTTAGCCAATTTTTTGGCAGATCACCCATCTCAAACAGAAAGCGAAGAGATAATGAAACTTGGTATGGCTAGTGTTGAGTCACGGCAAATGTGGTTCGATGGATCGAAAGCCAATGGCCTAACTGGAATTGGTATAGTGATTAAGTCACCACAAGGAATAGAAACCACACATGGTTTCAGGGTGGATGAAAGTACTTGTTCTAATAATCAAGCTGAATATGAAGCCTTAATAGTGGGATTGGAAATTCTGATTGGACTACAAGTTCATATAGTTGACATATTTGGAGATTCTCAATTGGTGGTTAATCAAGTGAAAGGAATTTTCAAATGTCAGAGTATAAGTATGTTGCCATACTATGTTGTTGCATTACATCTGCTTTCTCAATTTCAAATAGCAAATGTAACTTATGTCCCAAGATTCTTGAATAATAGAGCTAATGATGTGGCTCAGAAAGTTTCGAATTTCAAGAGGAGGGATAATACTCAAAGGGACATAAACCAAACAACATACCAGAGATCTATACCACCCTTAAATAAAAGGAATGTGGTCCTGGAAGTCAATCATAATGACTTACAGGAACAAGATTGGAGGTATCCAATAATGCAGTACTTGGTTGATCCATCCTTGAAGGCCAGCAAGAAAATTAAATTGCAATCCATGCAATACATCATATACGGCAATGCTCTCTACAAAAGGGGGGTAGATGGTTTATTATTGGAATGTTTGGGCCCAAAAGAAGCATTAACAGCTATGGCTGAGGTTTATGAAAGCATCTGTGGTGCTCATCAGTCTGGTGTGAAGATGAGGTGGTTGCTTCGAAGGCATTCCTACTATTGGCCAACTATCCTTAAAGATTGCATAGAGTATGCAAAAGGTTGCCAGGCATGTCAAAAGCATGGCACAATAAGGCATGTACCCATAACTGACCTGCATGCAGTGGTAAAGCCTTGGCCATTCAGAGGATGGGCCATTGATATGATGGGGAAAATACACCCACCCTCTTCGAAGCATCAATGTTTCAATTTAGTAGCTACTGATTATTTCACTAAGTGGGTCGAAGCTAAGCCATACAAGGCTGTAGACCAAATGGAGGTCATTGGATTCATCAAGGATTTAATCCATAAATTTGGCATCCCACAAACTATAACTGTTGATAATGGGACTGTGTTCGATGGGAAAATGGTGAAGTCCTTTGTGGCAGAGTTTGGAATTAGCCTTGTTAATTCTATCCCCTATTATGCACAAGCCAATGGTTAAGCTGAATCATCCAATAAGTCCTTGAAAAAAGGAATACAAAAGGTTGTGGAAGACAATCCTAGGGATTGACATAACTTATTGTTAGATGTATTGTGGGCTTATAGAACTTCCTCAAGGTCAAGCACAGGAGTTACTCCTTATGCCTTGGTGTATGGGCATGATGCAGTGTTACCCGTGGAAATTAATGTTAAATCTTTGAGGGTAAGATGCCAAAACCAGCTAAATCCTGAGCAATACCATCAGAGTATGTGCTTGGAATTGGAAGGCATAGATGAAGCCAGAATTCTGGCATTGAACAGTATTCTCTTGCAAAAGAAGAAAGCAGTCAAAAATTACAATAAGAAAGTCAAATACATTGGCTTTGGTGATTTGGTATGGAAGACAATACTCCCAATAGGAATTAAACGCCATAAGTTTGGTAAATGGTCACCTAACTGGGAAGGACCATATCAAATTCATAGAGTTCTGCCTTTTGGGGCATACCATTTGAGAAATTTGAATGGATACATATATCCCAAAAAGATCAATGGCAGATATTTGAAGCCTTATTTTCCAACTATTTGGGAAACACAAAGAGTAGAATAAATGTCAAGCAAAAGAACACAAGAGCACTCAAATGATAAATCAGAATTTGTTTTTCTTCATAAAGAGTTAAATACATTCTGCCATAAATTGGCCCAAAAATTATTACAATGCCTTAGTTGTTCTTTTACAACAAACTTCCTATTCTTAAATAAGGGAGCCAACTGAATGGCTGTGGTCATTTATTGCTTTCGATCGGCCAATTTTTGGTTGGTGATCTGCAGTTTGGTGTCAGTTCGAATTAAGGCTTGATTCACTGCAGACAGCTCCTCCTCAAGTTGAGCTTTCCTCTCCAGTAGTTGTGTTCGAAAATGGGAGGCAGAGGAATGTTGTTCCTTTAGCACTGAGACTTCAGAATGTACTGTGGAAACAAAGCTCTGATCTCTCAGTAATTTCTCCTCTGCAGCCTTGGCAGTATGACAAATGTTGATGTAGAAGTCGATAGTAGCTGCTGCCTAAGATAGATGACTTGAGACAGTTATGCTTGATTGCTCAACAACTTTGCAGCACTGCAGGCAGCCATTTCTTATTATAGGCCTTTGTAAAGCCTCGAAAGGAATCCTTGAAAAAGATATCAGTAATTCCAGACAGCAGTCTAAATCCATCAGAGGTGCAGAAGGCTTCTTACTGGAGGAAGAGGAGCTCTCAAGAATTTCTAACAAAGAGTCAGTCAAAACTAACGGCTCAGCCTCATCATTAGTTATTGGAGAGGTAGAGGGCATGTCGAAGAGACTAGCTAGTCTTGCTTCGAAGACATCTACTTCGTCCATGGACATAAGGGGTGCAGAAAGAGTAGTGGTGGGAGACACAGAGGACTGCATAGGGATAGAAGAAATAGATGGAGCATCCTCAGCAGTCTCTATGGTCCTAGCCACCAATACGTCAAGGGAAGAAGGGTTGGAAGTAGGTAAAGGTAATAAACCATGGGTTGGAGAGCTACCAGCACACTCTTTAGGGGAATCAGCTATCATCAGAGATGGAGCAACAGTTGGAATTTCCTTAGGAGGAGGGGAAAGAGCAAGGCTCGGAAAAGAATTGAATAGAGGTAGATCCAAAGATAAGAAAGGAAGATATGAATTTAATCCAAAGGGAAAAGGTGCAGGAATGTTTGGCCTCAAAGGGGGTACATGGAATGTAGGCCTAGGAAGTGGGAGTATTATCTGAATGGTCTTCACATTTTGCATCTGATCAACCTCAATTGAAACTGAGGGAGTCCTCATTGAAAGAATAAGCTCAGGAGTTGTTGCTGCAAAAGAAGAGAAGGACGAAGTGATATCAAGGCTCAATACCCAAAATTTCAACAAGGAAAAAACAATAGAGGCTTTAAGGAAGTTACTTGTTTCAGAAGTGGCAGCAGTAGTGGGAGAGCTTTGAAGGGAGTAGTGTTCAGCAATTTGTTGTCTTCTTGCAGCATCCATTTGAATTGCATCAGCAGCAGCAGTTTCATCTCTTAAGAATTGTTGCTGCTATCTCTTCTCAGCTCTCTCAAAGACAATTATGGCCTTGGAATGATCTTGTTCCACTGCCTTAGCAGCTGCCTCATGTATAGGGTCTTCAACAAAATCAGAAGGAGAGACAGTCATCTTCCTTCTTTTTTTTCTTTGTACTGGCATTGAATGTTCTTCCTCAATTTCTTTCTCTCCAATTTGGGTTTCAGATTCTTTAGAAGTGAGTTCCTCCACTCTGACAGTTGTCTCATGTGTGGGATCTTGAACCAAGTCAGAAGAAAGGACGGTCACTCTTTTCCTTCTTTTCAAAGGAGACTCTTGCTCTTGAGTTAACTCTTCTTCTTCTTCTTTTTCTTCTTCTTCTTCTTCTTCTTCTTCTGCTTGCACCTCAAAAGCTTCCTTTTTAGGCTCAAGTAAAAGTCTCCTTTTCTTTTGTTGCCGTTTACTTTTGAGGAGATTTAGAGCTTGAGTCTTCTGAGGAGAGTCTCCCTGTGAGGCACCTGCACCACCTTCACAAAGGAAGAACTAAGGATAAGACTAAAAGCATTATAAAGAAGGTAAAAAAGAGATGAGGGTATATACCTTTCTTCAAGGTGGCCCGAGTAACTCTAGGAGGAGTTGAAGCAGCAGGAGCAGTCTGTGTGGAGGCAGGTGCAGGAACTGAAGTGGTCAGAACAGTGGAAGAAGTAGCAACTCCAGCTCCTTTGGACTTGGGCACATCCAACACCGTCAGTAGGTCTTGAGGGGAAATGGCCAAGTACACTTCCATATTGGTCACCCACCAATTTTGGTATCTCTTCAAAATGTTACCTTGAGGAAGGAAGGGGGTATTCTCAAAATCGACCAAGTCCTGTATAAATTTGGAAGTTGCCTCTTCCAGTCTAGACCTTTGAACTTTCACATCCCTTGTGGTAAGAGTTAGATTGGTGTTACTACAGAGAGGTATTGGGACCCCCTGAGTGAAGCTAAATTGTCTAGCAAATTGTGCAGGACAATAAGGCTCAGCAATGCATTTGTAAGCTCTGGGGTTCATGGTCCCAATGAATAATTCTCTGGGGATTAAAATGGAGGCCCATATATCTTTGTGAGCAGGTGAAGCACAAAGCCTATCATTTAGGAAATTCTTCAACCAAAGTGGGCCAATAGTAGGGGGTTCGAAGGGATGAAAGCAGTAGGAGGGAGGAGAAGCTGGAAGTTGGTGGAAGAAAGAGAAGTAAAAAGCAAAAGTAGAAGGATAAAGTGAAGCATTGGCTAGTCTCATGCCATGAGTAGGAAGGTCTGGTTCAAAAAATTTGAGGCATTTGGATTGCAACTCAGGAAAATAAGCAAAAAGCCGAAGCTGAAGAATCCAAATCGGCCCCCCTTGATTGGCATCTAAGGGTTTCTCACAGAAAAAAGAGCAGGCTCTATATACGTGGCCTAGAACGTATGGGGCTAAAGCCACCCTCTTCTGTAAAACAAGGGCTTTGGTAAGAGGGGCAAATTCAGCATAATTCTTTGAGAGGAGGTGCAAAAAAGGAACTTGCAAAGCCAATATAATAGGAAAGAAAAGAATTCCCTATCGGTCACAAGACCCTTCCTTCTATTCTCAGCCTTGACAAAATCACTATAGGATGAGTTAAGAGAGGGAAAGGAAAAATGGACTGCTAGGTCAGGATAATCTGGTCCAATGAGAGTTCCAATGGGAGATAATCCTAAAAGATGGCAAATGTTAAGAACAGTAGGGGCCATCATCCCACATCTAAATTAGAAGAAATTAAAAACATAATTCCAAAAGCACAGAGCAGCAGGAATTAAAAAGGGGTCCTCTGAGATGGTTAACCTGAATAGTCGGAGGGCGTCGAGGAGGCAGAGTTCCTGAAGGTCCAGGGTCCTACTAGGGACAACTTGATCATACCATTATTGCCACTCGGGTCTTACCGTGGGCCAGCATCGGTGGGGGCAGTTCGTCTTCCAGTTCCTCCAGTCAAGGCCACATTCGTAAAGGAGACAATGGTCTTCCAGACGAGGATATAGAGCTGGAAGCTCAATAGGAACCTCCTTGAATATAGGGCCAAGCACATAGTCTTGTTGCATATGACGACGAAGGATAAAGATGCGTCCGTCGATGACACTTTTCTCCCCAGCCTTGTACTTTTCACATTCTGCATCAATAAGCCTTTTCAGGGCTACAGATGGGCTCACACGCTCTACAACTGGCACTTTCAATGAAGAGAAAGCCATTGATAGAACGCTTTCTCAAAGGACGAAGCTGGGAAAGGGAGTAGAAAGAAGTGGGAGATGAATAGAGATAAAGGGTTTGTATGTTGAACAAGCAAGAGATTTTAGAATGCGAAATAAAAGGGTTTCAAAAGCCTTTATATCTGAAAGATACATCACGTAAATTCGTTAAGTACTAAAGGTACAAATACGAAGAATTTCCTTCAATATTGATACTATTGGAGGGAAAACACATCCCAGATGTTAATACCAGCTTGGAAGTAGAATATTTGGCTTCGAAGCCAGATTTTGGCGCCAAAAGTCAAATAACAAACTGCTTCGAAACTAAGAAGCCAGCTTCGAAGCACATTCCATGCTTAGGGATGTAAGAATACTCAAGTATTCATTTACCTCAAAGGGGATTAAAGACCTGTTTTAGGTTTCTTAATGAAAGTAATGTCCTTTGAAGTGAAACTTGAGACCCTGTGAGGATGGAAATTGGTATTCAAAACATAACACACCAGATTTTGGTGCCAAAAGTCCAATGACAACGGCTTCAAAACTAAGAAGCCGGCTTCGAAGCACATTCGGTACCCAATGGATGTAAGAATATTCAAGTATTCGTTTACTTCAAAGGGATTAAAGACATGTTTTAGGTTTCTCAATGAAAGTGATGTTCTTCGAAGCAAAACTAGAAATCCCTTAAGAATGGAAATTGGCATTCGAAACATCAAAACCAATAATTGGTTTATATATATATTTAGAAAAAGTTGTCTTTCCAAGCCAAAACAGTGCAGCCCTCAAAAGGAACTTCCATGTTTTTGAAAGTATGGACTGCTGTTCAAGACAAAAAGATCAATCTAAAACTGATTGATCATACTAAGTCATTGACCATATGTTGGTTATTATTGAAACAAGTTTTGAAGAGTAAGGTTGTTAGATTCAAAGCGTGGATCTTGAATGGAAAACATCAAAAACTATCAGCTGCATTCCATAAATTGGAAAAGTTCATGGTTGTTTTTGTTAATATTCATTTAAAACGATTGAATCCAAGTTCGAAGGAAAAGATTGTTTAGTTCGAAGCTCTGAAATTGCTTTTAAAGACAAATGGAGACAAGATCAAACCATATCAAACAAAGAAAAGTCTTAGTGGTGTTAAAAGCAAAAGCAGTTACATCGAATGGCCTTATTTGGGTACAAACCCAAGCTCATAAAAATAGGGAATGGAATAAATAACAAGAACATGAAATTTAGTCCAACTATGATCAATGAATTTCTGTTCTTTCTTTATTCTGTCCTCTATTTCTTCTAACATTGGCTGCATGAGTTGATGTGCTCTCACTTCGTAAAAGAGCTCTTCAACCTTTATTTCGAAAGCTGTTTCTCTCAATCCTTGTTCCAAGTCGTCTATATCCAAGTCATCCCAGTACGCAGAATCTTTATTCTTGAAATCATCGAATTCTTCAATAAAATTTTCTGCTTCGTACTGGGCATGAATTCGAAGGGACGAAAGTTGGTCTAGAGATTGTGTGGTGGTCATAGAGGTCTGATGCTAGTGGAGAAGCAATGGAAGTTAGTCCAAAAACATGTGAAGCTCCGCTTGGGCGAGGGGGTTGAGGACGTGACCCCGTGTCAGAATATCACAAGACCATCGAAGGTTTTTAAGAGGGACTTCGTCCTCAAGAACATTGAAGGGCAAGTGGGAGAAAACCGCGAGCAGAAGTTGAGCTTGCTTCCGCTCAGCCGGAGTAGGGGAAGGTGGAGGTTTGTAAGGTGGAAAGACCTTATCCGCGGAGAGGGCAAGCCTTAGTTTCTCTGTCCAGCAAGGATTTGGCGGAAGAGAAGGTGTGGATGCTTCTATCTCAGGAGATGGAGCAAGGGCAGAAGGAACAAGGGAATTGATATAATCTAGCCAATCAGAAGAACAAATCTTCGCTTTCTAGGCTAAGAATGATGGATTGTACCCTTGTGCCTCTTCTAGGCGTTGGGCGACATGCACTATCTTTATAGGCATGGAAGATGTATACCATGCCACAAGCAGATTCTCCTCCAAACTGCG
Source organism: Camellia granthamiana (assembly GCA_036172215.1). NCBI lineage: Eukaryota > Viridiplantae > Streptophyta > Magnoliopsida > Ericales > Theaceae > Camellia > Camellia granthamiana. The sequence continues at coordinate 37,976,122 of CM069910.1, forward strand.
TCGGTGGTCAATGGGCACGTAAGGATAGACCACTGAGCTTCGCGCATAGGAAGGGAATTCTAAAGGGTCAGTAAACTCAACAAAGTGATGGTTGATTCGCTCCCTTAAGTCACAGGCCTCGGGTTTTGACCAGTTTGTCTAGTCAGAAGCCCCAGAAGAGGAAGAAGTTGCAGCCTTATCCCATGCAGAGGGTTATGAAGGAAAACTTCCCATATCCATATTTGCAACTTTCTGAATCAAAGGATTGAGAGCAGTGTCGTTCGTAGTCTGAAGATGAGTCAGAAAAAGACCTTCCCATGTCCATATTTGTAAGTTTCTGAATCGAATGATTAAAGGCAATATGTTCGAAGTCCAAGGGTTGATAATCTGCAAAGGCATCCATGACCTGAATATATAAGGGTGGGTAAAGGTGGCTAATTAATGCATGGAGGTTCTTTCGAGGAGGAACAACATCATCATATGACTCTTCGTGTGCTCGATCAATGAAGGGGATAATTGATTCGACCGTAAAAAGTGTACCAGTCTGTTCGAATACTAAGGTGGTGGAAATGTTCAGAAGATTGAAGGGGAGTTTAATGCAGATGATAAATGACAGTTGCATTTCTGGAAACCACGCACGTTCTAAGACGTGGGAAAAGACTTTGATCCACTAATATACCCAAGTATATTAGTGCGGTGGATAATGTTGGCTACATATTTTGTACAAGCCAATTATAATTCGACGCGTGGCGAAATAAGGGTAATATAGGAAGACGATTTAGGTCCTCGATCCTGGTCGTACACGTGGCAGTTAGTATTGGTTATTAAGAGATCTGAGTAGCAGCGGATCAACAAAGAGATACAAAGTGACGTGGCTTCAACGGTTACTCGCATTTCAAATTCAAATTTAGGAGGGAAGCTTAACTGCAAGTAATGGCGTAATGGAGCTAATATTGGGGCAATATGATCGACGATCATGGAGGAGCAGTTCGACGGTTGGAAGTACAATTCGATGGTTATCCTTGAGCAGTATAAATAGTAAAGAAGGCCCCAGAAAAAAGCCCCAGACTCAGATCTAAAAAACCAGTCATTTATACTTATTTTCCTTTCCAGCTTTACATTTACAGTTTTTTACATTTTTTACAGTTCTTTACATTACTGAACTTTAAAATTCCTGCACTGCACTTCGTTTCATAGGAGTAGTTCCAAGTAGATTTGCTGTAGACCTCTACGAGGCTGAGTTTGGATCATTGTAAGTCTTTTCATCTTAATGAAATACTTCGACTGCTCTTCAATTCATTATTATTTGTTTAATTCTCCTAAATCAAGCCACCAGTAAAAGTTGTTAGGACCCTTTGTTGTCAAATTCCATGGATCAAAACCAAGGTTGTAACAGGATCTTGTTTTCCAGATTTTCCATTTTTGGTCTCCCCGCTCGAGCGGGGAAAGTGACGCTCGAGCGAGGATTGCAAGCTCACAGTATCTCTGCTTCGCCTGAAAAAGTACTGGATGGTGTGATTCGACGCTCGAGCGTGGAAACTTCCGCTCGAGCGTGAAGCCTATATGAATCACACAAATTTGAAGCCTCCGCTCGAGCGGGAATTCCCACGCTCGGGCGGACCGCGCGAACACATATTCTATAAATTCGTGTGTTGGGTCTTTTTCTAGGATTACTTTTCCTAGATCTTATTCAAGAGTCCTAAGGTTTTGTTTGAAGTTTTCTTCTGAGATTTTTGAGAGTTTTCCTTGATGTTTTGAGAGAGTTCTTCACTCATGATCTAAGATTCATACATCAAGGAGTTTGTTACTTCATAATTTAAGAGAGTTCTCTTCGGTGGATTCCGAAGATTCAAACGTAGAGTTTCAAAAGGCGTTTGATTCTGTACGTAGTCGTTAATTCGACAAGCGAAGTTGTGGATTCAACTTCAGGTGGATCAATTCCGAGACGAAGGCTTGGCGAAAGAGTTACAGAAGATTCGAAGGCAAATTGACTGAGTTGGGTAATTTGTGTATTATCTTTGTAATCTTTCTTTCTTCAGTAGTAGATTGATCAGTGGCGTTTCGCCCGTGGTTTTTTATTACAATTGAAGGTTCTTCAATTGTGGTTTTTCCACGTAAAAATCGTTTGTGTCGATTTATTATTTTTTCCGAAAAACAAATAATCTAAATCACTTTCGTAAGTGCTTGTTGATTTAGATTGTGTGCTTTGGATTATTGGGATTTGGAATATTTTTAATCTTGATCTAATCACGAATCACTTAGGATTTTCAAAAATCCTCCTCATTAAGGCTGAAAGAATTAAAACACAATCGTCTGATAATTGGTTGGCAATTAATTTTCTGTAAGGACTAATTGATCCTTGCTGGCATGCTCGCAATTACAACAATAATCTTTGAAAGCCAAAAAGTCAACAGTAACATTATAAGCTTCAAGTCTTACCTGAACTTCCAAATGGCGAGTTGTTGGTTTCAAATACACTAGTAGTCTGACTGGAAATTTGAGTGGAACCAAAAGCATTATTTGTAGGAGTAGCAGGCCTGAAAAATTAACCCAACTAAGTTAACAAAATCAAAGGGTAGACTTTGAAACAAGAGTTCAACAACATAAGAACACTAAAGCTGCCCTATAAATCAACAGATTCCATCATTAGCAAGAAGATAGCTAAATGTGTGAGTGAATTTCCGATCACACTGCCCTCCTCAGTGAATCAGCTGTAGAACACAGGCAGAATAGATGGCACCCTGCAATCTGCACAGAAAGAAAAGGCTCCGGCGGTGGTTCTTCCACCCAGGGGCACTCCGACGATCAAGTCAGTCTCTCTCAAAGATAATACCAGTACTTAAATTACTGCTCAAGACTCAAAATTGCGTACCTTAGACCCGCCGGGGGCGCCCTTCTTTTATAGTCTTTCTCTGTCCTAGTCCTACTAGAAGTCTCACTTCTATGGACTCTCATTCAGTACTTACTCTGGACTCTACAAGAGATAAGGATAGACTCCCTAAGAATACTATCCTTATCCATCTTGAAGTCTTTCTTCATTCTAGGACTCTTGCCCCTTATCTGATCATCTCGGATTCCGATATCTTCGGCGGTAACCCCGGACTCCTGTATTCTCGCAGATAACCTCGGTAACTCTGAGATAACCTCGGCGTAACTACCACGACACGTGGCACCTCGGCTGACACTTCGGTGTCACCTCGGCCACGTGTTGGTATTCAGAAAATACATCCCCACAACTGCCCCCTAGGTTCTATCACCTCGGTATTCTAGATGATGGAACCTACATTTGAACTTCTGTTTCGTACGTCGGCTTAGAAACTTTCCAGCCGATGTCATTCACTTCAGGCCGATATGTCTTCTTTTCAGGAACAAGAATTCACACGAACTCTCCCAATGTGTGTGAGCTGTCATGCACCATTTTTCAACCGTTCCACTGACGCGTTTTTCCCTTATTGGTCCGTGCTGGCGACGCGTCTGTTGGCCGTCTTTTCTCTGCTTGCGCCGTCTGACGCATGCGTTAACCCAGGCTCAATAATTGCTTTTGTTTTGCCGCCGTTTCATGTTTTGGACAAAAACGTTTGCCTCTCTCTTTCTCTTCACTTTTGCGTTTGAATACTTTACATTTTCTCTCTCTAAAGCTTTCTCTTCTTCGAATCTGCCATTGCCCCAAGCTCTGAGCTTTGCAACCATCTCCATCTACCATTTTTGCGAAGCTTTCGTCACTGTTGCCCCTGTCGTCTGATCTCGGCGAAGCTCATTCCGGCCTCACATTTTCTGGTAAGCAACTGGCTTTTCTTCCCCAGTTCTTGATTGTTTCTGGAACTTCTTGTTATTGTTGTTCTGTTTTAGCATTCGATTCGTGAATTCTCTTCCTGAATGATTCTTATTTCATGCTTCTGTATATGTCTCTTGCATTGTTTTATCACTGTTCTTGGTCTTCCACCCTTTGTGTTTCCTGAATCTGAAATCCCGTTTCTGTTTTCTGCTTTTTTTTGTATTTTCTCCAGATTCGTGCCTTTGATCTTCACCTTCATAGTTCTTAGGTTTGGGATTTGTTTATAGAACCTTTAATTCTTAGGGAAAATTGCAACAATCTTTTGCCAGTATACACCTAGGTTTAAGCCGAGGTACCAGTAACCCTTCAAGATCACGCTGTTTCTATAGCCAAGTACCTTTGCTCCATAAACCATGGGTATGTGGAGACACAGAGTAAATTCCCCAACAAAACTCGAATTCTTTAGGCAAGAGTTCTCTATCCCTGCCGATGTTCACCTTAGGCTGGTTGGGGATGACGATTCCATTATGCCTACTGATAATACAATGCCCTTTCCCGTTATAGCGTTTATTGAGTGTGGACTTCGGCTCCCACTTAATCCCCTTTTTCGTGAAGTTCTCCACTACTACACTTTGAACCCTATGCAACTCACCATCAACTCCTACAGAATACTTAATGGCATAATAGCTTTAGCTCAACAGGAGAATGTTAGAATTACTCTCGCCGACATCCAATACTGTTACACTATGTGCGCCCTCAACCTGAAAGAAAAGGGCTTTGTATATTACCTTAAGCCGAGGTCTACCGAATTTAAAATTGTAGCCGACCTCCCAGACTCCAACAAAGGGGCTGGTGATGATTATCTTATTGCTTCTGGAAATTGGGAGTTTGGCCCAGACGAAGAAGTCCATCTCTACCCTCTTCCCCGAATAGTTAAAGAGGGCAAGGGTAAGAGCCCAGCGTCAATTACTTAGCTGTTGTTTGTTTTTCTCCAAGTATTCAAGAGATTTTATTTGTTTCTGATGTTGTGCTCCTTGTTGCAGACGTTCGTAAGCCTCCCAAAAATTTTCGCCAGTCTTACTTCCTCGGCAAAGACTTAAAGAAGCTTCTGGATCTTCCTATCCAAAAGCGAAAAGCTCCAGTCTTACTGAATTTCATTCCAACACACAAATCAACTCTTCCCGACGTTCCCAAGAGGAAGAAGAAAAAGAGCTTCTCTTCTCTTACTGTAGTAACTCAAACCGCATCCACATCTCGGGCTGATCAAGGTTCAACTTCTGATCCAGCCGATCATCCTTCAACCTCGGCACCACACTTGGTACCAATTTCTGAAAGAAAGCGTCGGCGACGACTTGTAAAAACTGCCGAAATGGTTCGCCCGAGACCTGTCGCCCAAGACCTTCTGGCCGACCTACCAGATGATGTTGATGCCATTCCGACCCAACCGATGCCCCCACCAAAACCCAGACGAATAAAGAAGGCTCTGCCAAAGACCAAGGCTACTGATGCTGAAGCCGAGGACGCTGTACCCATCTCTCAACTGGCCGAGAACATGAAGAATGCTTCCTCCTCGGTAAAAAGGTCTACTGAAACTCAACCAGCAGAGTCACAAAAATCAAAGAGGCCGAAGTCTTATTCTGGGACAACTTCAAGATCCAAAGTGCCCAATGTCCCTTGGACACCTGCAATCACTCTGGAGAACAAGCCAGTCTTGGCTAGTGACAGCGCTGATGACATAAACATTGGCGTTGCACTAAGCACAGCCCTCCTTCTCCCAGGCGATCTTGAAAAGAACACCGAGATGAGTGAGTTTGAAAATTACGCCTTTATGCTCCAACGTTGCGTTCAAGTAAGTGTCTTTTACTTGTTGACTTGTTCTTATCTTTATTGCTCCGCATTTGAAAAAATTCTGTTATAACTTTTTGCCTTGTGTTCTTTCAGGCTGTCCAGCATGCACATTCCTTTTCCATGCAGTCCTTCGAGACTAGGGAGAAGTTGAATGACTTGAAGAAGGAGTTTGTAAGCCTTCAAAAGATAAATAAAGTTCTTCAAGCAAAAATGAAGAAATTAGAAGATCAGGCCGAGGCTGCTACTAAAGCCCAAACACTTGCTGAAGAAAAGGCTGAATCTTTAGAGGCCATTAAAAATGTTGCCGAGGCTCAAAAGAAAGATGCTGAGGGGAAAGCAGCTCAGGCCGAGAAGGAGCTCGCGGAAGCCTTGGCCACGAAGTCGGCTGAAATCAAAGAAGTTGATGAAAAGGCTTACGCCCAGGGTGTAGCCGATGTTACTGAAGACTACAAGCTCCAAGTCAGGCAGGCATGCAATAAGGGATTTTCCCTTGGTTGGATGTCCCTGGCGAAAAAGCTTGATCTTCCTGCTGACTCACCCTGGCGCAAGGCTGAAGCCATTCCTCTTCCTTTCCCTCCTCCTCCACCTCCAAGTCAAACTGAGGAAGAAGCTGAATCTGAATCCCAGGCTGAAGATGAGGATGAAGACAGAAATGATGATGAAGCCTTGGTAAGGAGGCCCAAGGATACCAATGAGTCCAAGTCTCTATCTCAGGGTGATCAAGTCGTGGACTTAACCCAAGATGAGGAGACTGAGGAGGTGTCCAAGGAGGCTGAGCCAGGGCAGCTATCATCTGATCTTCTTCTAGCTGAAAGAAGTCTCAGTAAAACACTTGCAGAGATTGATGCCGAGATTGCAGCAGAAAAAGAAGCCGAGGTGGTTCTTCCAGAATCCTCCGAGGTATTAGCCCAACAATCTGCAGAGAAAGATGCCGAGGTGGTTCTCCCAGAGTCCTCCGAGGCCCTTGTCCAACCATCTGCTGAGGCTGAAGAAGCATAGCTTTTTTTCCTTTTGTCTTTTGTACTTTGTTTTTTGAACGATACAAGTTTTCTTTTATGGCTGATGTGTCTTTCTTGTGAATCAATGTAGGCTTTTGCTAGGGTCATAGTGCCTTAATGATATGCAACTGCAACCGTTTTTTCTCTGAATACTTCAGTCTTCAATTCTTCATTGCTTCTGTATACTTAGGATATTTTGCATGACTCATTCCTTCGCATAATCTCCTCGGGGTTACATACCTCGGGTATGACTATCTGCAGGTTTATCTCGGCTAGGACTTCACCTGTAAATTTTCCATATACTTCAACAAGTATAAAGCATATACAATTTTAACTAACAAACTTTTCCCAAGTTTTATCAAGGGACTGAATCAATAAACTTAATTTCACTTCATTTTGTAAATTGCTACAAATTTCAACAAGTGAAGATAAACAATTATCTCGGCTTAACTTTAACTTGTAAATTGCTACAAATTTCAACAAGTAAAGATAAGGAATTTATCTCAGCTTAGCTTTAACTTGTAAATTGCTACAAATTTCAACAAGTAAAGATAAGGAATTATCTCGGCTTAACTTTAACTTGTAAATTGCTACAAATTTCAACAAGTAAAGATAAGGAATTTATCTCAGCTTAGCTTTAACTTGTAAATTGCTACAAATTTCAACAAGTAAAGATAAGGAATTATCTCAGCTTAACTTTAACTTGTAAATTGCTACAAATTTCAACAAGTAAAGATAAGGAATTTATCTCAGCTTAGCTTTAACTTGTAAATTGCTACAAATTTCAACAAGTAAAGATAAGGAATTATCTCGGCTTAACTTTAACTTTTAAATTGCTACAAATTTCAACAAGTAAAGATAAGGAATTTATCTCAGCTTAGCTTTAACTTGTAAATTGCTACAAATTTCAACAAGTAAAGATAAGGAATTATCTCAGCTTAACTTTAACTTGTAAATTGCTACAAATTTCAACAAGTAAAGATAAGGAATTATCTCGGCTTAACTTTAACTTGTAAATTGCTACAAATTTCAACAAGTAAAGATAAGGAATTTATCTCGGCTTAACTTCGGTTAAGCATAATTTCTGTTCAACTCCGGTTAAACTTTATCTTAGATTTAACCACGGTTAAACATCTCGGCTTAACTTCGGCTAGACATTACTGTCTTCTATCTGCCCCCAATGTGAACCTAAGTTCCACTTGGGTTCTCATTATTCAAAAAACAACATTATGCATAGTTTAATAAGTTCTGGAAAATTCTGGTAAGATTTCATTGATCATATCGGCAAAAAGTCAAACAACATCTAATGATAAAAAAACTTTAAATTACAAGTGTTCCATGGTCTAGGCAATGCTTTGCCTTTACTATCTTCGAGCCGATATGCCCCATTTCCTAACACCGAGGTAATTCTGTAGGGCCCTTCCCAGTTTGGGCCAAGCTTGCCCTCTCTGGGATCCTTCTTATTGCCGACGACTTTCCTCAAGACTAGGTCGTTGACCTGAAAATCCCTTAGATTGACCTTCTTGTTGTAAGCTTTGGCAAGCTGTTGCTGGTATGCTGCAAGCTGGATTGCAGCTTTCTCTCTTCTTTCTTCTAGTAGATCCAGATCTCGGGCTAAGAGCACATCGTTAGTCCCGTTTTCAACTCCCTGGGTTCTGATCCCTGGCATGCCGATCTCCAATGGAATGACTGCTTCTGTGCCATAAGCCATGGCGAAGGGGGATTCTCCTGTTGATCTTCTCGGCGTTGTGCGATATGCCCAGAGCACACTGGGCAATTCGTCTACCCACTTTCCTTTTGCTGCCTACAGCCTCTTCTTTATTCCGTCCAGAATTACTTTGTTGGATGCTTCTGCTTGCCCATTACTTTGGGGAAAGCTTGGTGTTGAAAAGTAATTCTTTATCTTGAACTTTGCGCAAAAATTCTTGATGAGTTTGCTGTCAAACTGTGTTCCGTTGTCGGCAACGATTGCTCTTGGAATCCCAAATCTGGTGATGATGTTTCTCCAGATGAAGTTCTTCACATCCACATCTCGGATTTTGGCAAGAGGCTCTGCTTCTATCCATTTTGTGAAGTAGTCTGTTGCTACCAGTAGGTACTTCCGTTGCCCAGTCGCTTGGGGCAGTTGTCCAACGAGATCCATGCCCCATTGGGCAAATGGCCAAGGGCTGGAAACCGGGTTCAGGTCGGCAGCTGGCTAATGTATCAAATGTGCAAACCTCTGGCATTGTTCACACTTCTTCACATAGGCTTCTGCATCTTTTTGCATATAGGGCCACCAATACCCCTGGGTAATGGCCCTGTGAGCTAACGATCTGCCCCCTGCGTGGCTTCCACAAACTCCTTCATGAATTTCGTATAAAAAGTCTTCGACCTGAAGAGGGTGTACACACCTTAAAAGAGGTCCGGTGAAGGATCTTCTGTAGAGATGTCCTTCTGCTGTCAGACTGAATCTTGCCGACTTCAATCTGACCTTGTGTGCTTCCTTTCGATCTTCTGGCAGCTTTCCTTCTTTTAGGAATGCAATAATTGCATCCATCCAGCTGGGTCCCATGTCCACACATAATGCCTCTTGCATTGTGTTCGGTGGCTCAATGCTCGGGCCTGATAGATAATCGATCATTATTGTCCTCGTCTTTCCGGTTTTCATTGAGCTTGCTAAATTGGCCAACGCGTCGGCATGGTTGTTATCGTCTCGGCTAACCTGAAGAAGTCGGCAGTTTTGAAACATGTCTACCAGCCTGATGACTTCTTTTGCGTATGCCGACATCCTTTCATCTCGGGCAGCAAACTCTCTTGTAGTTTGATTCACTATAAGCTGTGAGTCACAAAAAACGATTACCTCATCTGCCTCTGCTGCTACTGCTAGCTTCAGTCCAGCAATCAGTGCTTCATATTCCGCCTTATTGTTCGAGGCTTTGAACCCCAGTCGAATGGACTGCTCCAATATCTCTCATTCGGGGGAAATTAACACTACTCCTGCCCCTGCCCCATGCCGGTTTGAGCTCCCATCAACAAAAAGTTGAAAGGAGTCACCGATGTAAATGCTGCAGGGTCTGAGTTTTTCCTTCCTTGGTTCTTTAGCCTTTGGCTGGGCTTCTCCTTCCTTGTTTGGACATCGTTCATCTCGGCTCAACGGAGCCCGATGTTCGATGTATTCTGGCGAGAACTCGGCCACGAAATCGGCCAAGACTTGGCCCTTAATTGCTGTTCTCGGCCTGAACTCCAGGTCATATTGGCCCAAAACCACGGCCCATCTTGCTATTCTTCCAGTTAAGTCTCCTTATTGCAACAAGGACTTCAGTGGGTGCTCTGTCAGAACCACTATCTTGTGAGCCTGAAAGTAATGGTTTAGCTTCTTTGAGGCCATTACCAAGGCCAGCATTAATTTCTCCAGTGGTAGATATCTTGTTTCTGCATCGGCCAAGGTTTTACTCACATAGTAAACAGCCTTCTGCTCTCCCTTCTCTTCTCGGATTATCACAGCACTTACTGCGTGCTCAGAAACTGCTAAGTATAGAAACAGCTCTTCCCCAGGTTGAGGTGTTGAGAGGACTGGAGCCGTGGTAAGATATTTCTTCAGGTCGGCCAGAGCGGCTTCACATTCCTCTGTCCATAGAAAATCCACGGCCTTTTTCACCAGGTTGAAAAAAGGTTTACATTTGTCCGAACTTCGGCTTATGAACCTGTTTAGGGCTGCGGCCCTTCCAGTAAGCATTTGAACCTGTTTAGCCGATGTCGGACTTTGTAATTCCAGGATGGCCTTGATCTGATCTGGGCTGGCTTCAATGCCCCTTCTGGTCACTAGATATCCCAAGAACTTACCGGATCCGACTCCAAACGCGCACTTCGATGCGTTGAGTCGGAGCCGATATGTTTTTAGTATGTCAAAGACCTCTTTTAGGTCAGCAAGATGATCCTTTGGTTCCTTGGTCTTCACGACCATGTCATCAATGTAGACTTCTACTGTTCGGCCAATCAAGTGTTTGAACATCTTGGTTACCAGGCTTTGATAGGTTGCTCCTGCGTTTTTCAACCCAAAAGGCATGACTTTGTAACAATACAGACCTTTTGGAGTGATAAACGCTGTCTTCTCCTCGTCCGGGGGGTACATGGCTATCTGGTGATACCCCCTATAAGCATCCAAGAAGCTCATCCTTCCATGTCCAGATGTGGCGTCCACCAACTGGTCGATCTTTGGCAGAGGGAAGCTGTCTTTGGGACAAGCTTTGTTCAAGTTTGTAAAATCTACGCAGACCCTCCACTTGCCATTCTTCTTCTTTACTACCACGGTGTTTGACAACCATGTCAGATAATTGGCTTCTCTGATGGCCTTGGCCTCCAGAAGTCTATCCACCTCCTCCTCCACTGTTTCGACATGCATCAACGTCGGTCTTCTGGCTCGTTGTATTACAGGTTTGGCCGACCTGTCAACGTTGAGTCTGTGACATGTGACATCGAGGTCAATGCCAGGCATTTCATAAGGTGTCCAGGCGAACACCTCAATATTCTTCCTCAGAAAGGCTTCCAGCTCCCTTTCCTCTTCTTCGGCTAATCCTGTGCCGAGAAGAAAGAAACGTTCTTCATCGCCCTCCTGGACGAAGATCTTCTTCAATGCTTCTTCACTTTTCTCGGTCGGCTCCTTGCCGACATCATCTAGGACCTTCATGTCCTCTTTTTCAACTTCTGCCTTCTCTGGTTCCGGAATGCTGCAGGTTAACTTCATTGCTGCCATGGAGCAATTTTTCGCCTGCAACTGATCTCCTCTGACTTCCTCAATCCCATGTTCTGTTGGGAACCGTAGCAGTTGATGCAGTGTTGAGGGAACTGCCCCCATTGCATGCAACCACGGCCTCCCTAAGATGATGTTGTAAGGCGAGGGCGTGTCAATCACAATGAATTCTGTCTTGATCTTCTTCGTGCCAGCCTGTACTTCCAAGCTTGTTGCGCCCAATGGCCATGTCGGCGTTCCATTGAAGCCGACCATCGGGCCGTTTGACTGCTCCATGTCATCAGGGTGAAGTCCTAACTCCTTGTAACATCTGACATACATGATGTCGCAGGAGCTGCCTTGATCTATCAGGATGCGTCTCACCTGGCACTCCCCAACCTGGAGGGATGCTACCAAGGCATCATTGTGCGGGTGCTGAACCATATCTAGGTCGACTTCTGTGAAAGCTATCATCTGTCCTTGGCACTCTTCAGGCCGAGGTCTTTTTAGTCCGACCTGGTTGACGTGCTGCAGGTGTCTTACCCTCTGTGTCTCCCCCCGTATGTCGTTTTCATTCACCTTTGAGTGGATCACATTAACCACCCGAGGTCCGCCTGCCTGTGGTTGCTGCGCTGGCGGTGGCGGGGCTGCTGGTGCTTGAGGCAATCGTGCCTGTTCTTCCCTCGTTTTGGCCTCATCCACAAGGTCTCTCAGATGGCCTTGCCTCACCAAATCTTCTAAGTGTGCCTTAAGGGCTCTACAACCCTGAGTTGGGTGCCCCTCCTCATTGTGGTAGGCACAACGCCTACCAAGGTTTCTTCCCATAAATTCTCCTGGTGCCCTTGCCGGTGCTCTGAAGTAGGGCTGATTTCGAATTTGGTCAAGGACTTTGTGGAGCGGAATTCGGAACACCGTTGTTACTGCTTGCTTAGCCCTTAACTCTGTCTCCTGTTTGTTGGGTCCATTGTTACCACGGCTTCGCTTTGGTGAGCCGCTGCCTTTTTCTGGCTTTGTCTCCTTATTCCCCGATGTGTCTTCCTCGGCTCTGGCATACTTCTCGATTCTCGCCATGAGCTCTTCCATGCTCTTTGGCAGGGTTTTTGCCAAAGACTTCCGCAGTGGACAGTCATCCTTCAGGCCGTTCTTGAAAGACACGACCGCCACCTCCTGGTTGCATTTTAGTATTCGATTGAACACCTCATAGTACCTCTTTGCATAGGCTCTGAGGCTTTCATCTTTGCCGATTCTCAGGGCCATCAGTGCATCCACCCTCAATGGCTGCAGTTTGTTTGTGATGAACCTGACCACAAACATATCGGCCAGGCCTTCCCAAGTCTTCACGCTCCCCTTTGGTAATTTGTGGAACCAATCCGATGCAATCTCCCCGAAGGATGAAGGGAACACTTTGCAGAGCAACGGCTCGTTCCCACTATATAATGCCATTGAATTCAAAAATAGTCCAACATGGAAATTAAGGTCTGACTTACCATCATATATTTGGAACCTCGGCATACTGAATTTTTTCGGCGCGACGAACTTGTCCAGTTCCACTGAGAATGGTGTCCTCGGCTTAACCGAGGAGGTCACTTCGACTCCGGCATTCTCTTGCTTCCTCTTGAGGTAATCTCTCAAGTCTTCTTTACTTCTCCCTGCAGCCCGGCTGTCTTTGGACTTCAGCCTTTTCGGCGCACTACTCTCGGCCTCATGGTGGCCTCTCTTCGATCCTTCCCCGCAGGATGCGTCGAAACACAATACCCGCCCCTGAACATGCCGATGTTCTTTGGGGTCTGCCTCCTTCTCGTGATATGTCCTTCGGGACTCTTCTCTTCTCGGTTCTTCTCGGCCGACTTCCCTGGAAGGTCGGTGAGAGTGTCTTCCACTCCTCGTGTGCTGAGGGGCTTCGGGGATTACTTTCTGCCCCTTCCCCTGGGTGTTTGCTGCTGGCATCGGTGTGTCCTGCAGCGGGTATGGCGGCTGCATGACATTATTCTGCATCATGAAATTGACAACCGATTGAAGGTCTACCAATTTGTTTGCCATTTCCTTTACTTCCTCATCCCTCCGTAGGCACCTATCCTTCCATACCTGGAGGCTATCTTCATTGTAGTATCTGCCTTGGTCTGTCTTCTTTGAAGTGTCGCCCTCCTTGCCGACGTTTTTCTCTGCGTGATTCTGATCACGAGTTTTTTCGTTGTGGTTGTCTCCTTCAGTGTTAAGGTTGATAGGCCTGTTGCTCCCTGCGGGAGCGTCGTCCCCAACCTTTTCCTTCTGCGTGTTACTGGCCATCTACTCTTCTTTCGTTCCCACAGACGGCGCCAAATTGTGTGAGTGAATTTCCGATCACACTGCCCTCCTCAGTGAATCAGCTGTAGAACACAGGCAGAATAGATGGCATCCTGCAATCTGCACAGAAAGAAAAGGCTCCGGCGGTGGTTCTTCCACCCGGGGGCACTCCGACGATCAAGTCAGTCTCTCTCAAAGATAATACCAGTACTTAAATTACTGCTCAAGACTCAAAATTGCGTACCTTAGACCTGCCGGGGGCGCCCTTCTTTTATAGTCTTTCTCTGTCCTAGTCCTACTAGAAGTCTCACTTCTATGGACTCTCATTCAGTACTTACTCTGGACTCTACAAGAGATAAGGATAGACTCCCTAAGAATACTATCCTTATCCATCTTGAAGTCTTTCTTCATTCTAGGACTCTTGCCCCTTATCTGATCATCTCGGATTCCGATATCTTCGGCGGTAACCCCGGACTCCTGTATTCTCGCAGATAACCTCGGCAACTCTGAGATAACCTCGGCATAACTACCACGACACGTGGCACCTCGGCTGACACTTCGGTGTCACCTCGGCCACGTGTTGATATTCAGAAAATACATCCCCACACTAAATATAAATTCAGATGTCGGGAGAAAATCTTGCCTCATTCCAAACCCCATATTAAGTGATGCACCGAGTTGACTGAAACTTGAAACTGAAGGAGGGTTGCTATTTTGAGCAGTCATTGAAGAGACACTTGGAGTGGCCCCAGGAAAAGCACTTTGGGTAGCAATAGAAGGATTTCGTGGAACTGCATAAGGATAAGCACTTTTCGTAGCGAGTCCAGATCCTCTGCCGTGGTAGCCTGCAATGGTTCCTGCAGTGGTATATAAAACGACGTCGTTTTGTTATTTTATTTTTTTTTTCCTCTTTCCTTTCCACCCCTCTCTCTCTCTCTCTCTCTCTCTCATCCATTAGAACCTAAACCCAACAGACAGAATCAGAACAGAGGAAATGAGAGAACCAAAATAGAGGAAATGAGAGAGACGAAGCTGAAGGAATAGTCGATGAGGCGAAACGGCGGTGAGTCAGAAGCGAGGTGAGGCGAAACTGTGGCGACGAGGCAAGGCGAGGGAGGAGGAGCGTGCAAACCCAGATCTAGGATTTTCAAAGAGAGATTGACGAATAAAACACAACACAGAGCCACGGAAAGCTTCATTGCCTACAGCTTCAACTTGCTATCACGAGCATATCATCATTGCCAGCATCTGGTTCTTGTGAAGTTTCTTAGAAAGACAAAGTCAAAAATTTCAGTCTTCAATAGATGTAACTTTTATGTCTTTTTTTTAAAGCTTGTTTTCCCTCTAATAATGAGTATAAATAAATAAGTTGTTCTCAGAGTTTGGGTCACTGGTTTTGATGTTGTCTGGCCCATGCTCTAAAGAGAGAGAGAGAGAGAGAGAGAGAAGAGATAGTGAATTGAACCATGTCGAAGCTTATTTTTTCAAGTCATTTTTGGATTATCTTAGCA
Organism: Camellia granthamiana; assembly: GCA_036172215.1. Taxonomy (NCBI): domain Eukaryota; kingdom Viridiplantae; phylum Streptophyta; class Magnoliopsida; order Ericales; family Theaceae; genus Camellia; species Camellia granthamiana. The sequence goes on from CM069910.1 coordinate 37,991,227, forward strand.
TATGTATATACACCTTTTTATTTTTTATTTTTTATTTTTATATATATCAGCTTTTACATGTTCATTAAACCTTTGGTTTGCCTAACTTTTTACAGTGACATTGATATTTATTCTTCACTTTCATTCTCTGTATATGTTTGAAATCAATTGCTTCGATTCGGTTGAAAACCATGGTGGAAACTCGAATTCGGCCTTGAAAACTCGAATCAGAGGAGAAGTGGGTTTGTTTTTGGCGTCTCTCTCTCTGCCGAACAAGACTTGTGCGAAGAGAGAGAAGGGAGCTGGTGCCGGCGGAGGAAGAAGAAGGGTTTGTGATGGAAGCAAAGGTGGTTCTCTCAGTTTCTTCTTTCCTTCATTTTTTTATTTTTTTATTTTTTGCCCCCAAAACGACGTCGTTTTGAGGGCACTGCAGGAACAATGGCAGGAACCATGGCAGAAGATCCGGACTCGTAGGGTAGCAATAGAAGGATTTTGTGGAACTGCATAAGGATTACGGAGTCGGTTTTCGAATTCAAGCAACTTAGCATTGAGTAAATTCCTTTCTCTCTCAACCTGTAGCAAGACGAGATCGATGATTGAGTCAATGAAGAAAGCTATCTATCCAGTAGCTTATTCATCAAAATGTACTTATACATCATTGATACATCTAACGAGTATATAACATTATGAAAAAATAGCTGCAGGAAATTTTAAACAAAACTAGCACTTTTTATGATGGCCAATACTCTTTTAAAGGCTAAGTGGGTCTAATACCATTTTTAAAAGGTTAAGCCACCAAATCTTACTACTAACGCTGCCACTGGCTGTTCGCATGAGCGGTATATCCAGCCATTCCTAAAGGGGGAGGTGCAAGGACACAAGATTGTGTGTCTTGGTATCTACTTTGGTGTAGATACAAGACCAGAAGTTTAAAATTAAGGTTCCAATTTTTCGAATTTCATTTGCATATGAAACTTGGTATCTACTTTGATGTAGCAGCAAGTAATGAATTTAGAGATAGATGTTTCACTAATTTTTCCTTAAAAAATTGTGAAAAATTGTGAGAAATAAAACTCCCTAATAATGTCTTATTCATTTCTCACCCAAAAAAAAAAAAGAAAAAAAAAAAGAGGAGATTCGGTGAGAAATTAACTAAAGGTGACAGTCGACTTGATTTTTTTTAGGACTCAAAGCAGTAATATAATTAATATGAAGCCTTGTATACATATTTAAAATATATATATTAAAAAAAATATGATCAAAAGATATGTCCAAAAAATTGTAACAGCCAATTGACTGTATATATATATATTTTATAATACCAAAATTATTCATTAAAATATTAAAAAAAAAAAAAAAAAAAACTCACTTATATTTCTCTTTCACTTTTTTCTTTGTTTTTTTTTTAACCTTCTAAATAATAAAAAGAGAAAATCATGGTAGCGTTTAGTAGAATTTTAGAAATATGATTTGAGAATAGAGTTATATTTTAAATTTGTAAGTTTTGAAATTATGATTTGAGTGTAAAAAATTTATTTGGTTATGAATTTTGAAATTTTTTTTGAATTGAGTGCCGTTTTGGCAACACAGCCAAAACGCATCTTTTTGTTGCCCAGGCCAAAAACGACACACACACACACAAAACGCCAAAAAGCCCATTTGGGAAGACTAAAAACGCAACACCCAAATTTACCAAACTACCCTTGGAACATTTTAATTAATTAATTTAAAATTCAAAAAGTGAGGATATTTTGGTCATTTTGGAGTGATGTGACACTTTTAAAAAATATTAAACCAAAAATTAAAAAAAAAACCAACTTTTTACCAACTTCCCAAATCACTTCTAAAAAAGCCAAAAAGCTTGGTAAAAAACCAAAAGCCAGCTTTTTACCAACTTCCCAAAACACCCCTGAGTTTTGAGTTAAGTGTTGAATTGAGTTTTGAATGTTTGATGTGACATGTAAAATAAGAAAATTTGTTTAGTTATGAGTTTTGAAAAGAATTTTCAAAACTTAATTCAAAAAGTTATATCTCATAACCAAACACACAACTTAAAATTCTATTGAAAATTCTGATCAACACTCATAACCAAACTCTTTTTAAAATTCAATTCAAAAAATTAATTGTTAACAAAAAATAACACTCATAATCAAGCTCTTTTTAAAATTCAAGTCAAAAAATTAATTATATTAACAAAAAATAACATAAATTTTTTAAATTAAAAATATTACAAAGAAAATAATTTGAAGGTCAGAATAAATATTCAATTATTGATTTCAATTAACTTTTGATTGTATATTTGGTTCGAATTATGTTTTTTTCAAAAATTTTCAATTAAAATATTTTTATATTTTTATATTTTTTATAATTACTGTCACAAATCATTTGGTATTTATTGTATTGTTATTTTCAAATAAATGGTCACAAAATTTATCAGGTATTATATATATGGAGAGTCAAACAAAAATTAGATCATTTTGTTAGCATCTATGCAATTTACCACACATAATTTAATATTATTAAAAAAAATTTATTTACTAAATTTCATCAATTTCGCGAGAAACTCAACCATTTTTCATTTACTTTCATCATTTATATCATTTGAATCCAACCAACAACTTTTATATCAGAAGAAAACAACTAACAATTTCATTGATATGTTCACCATCTCCATTTACCTTCATCATTTTTACTTCAATATAACCACCAACTTTAATAATATACAACCAGCTCCATTACTTTACTCCACTACCTACCTCACTCCACTACCTCGATTAATTATCACTTTACTTTCCTTTTCTCGTCTTTTTCCTCCTAAAATACCCAAGTCGTCTACAAAGTCAAGTCTTTCTTCTCCCAAAACGAAGCCTAATTCATTCATAGAGTGAAGCTTTTGCTGAAATCTCACAAAAGCAACAAAAGCAATTCCTGGGGTTTGGTTTAGGGATCTTCATATCCATTTCTTCTTTGTATAGTTGCTCATCATCGATCTCTGCTTGGTTGATGGTATGTATGTTTCTACAACCCATTACTATCTTTTTCTGTTTTGGATCATGATTTAAGTAATTGCTCCACAAATCTCCACTCAAATCTATGAATGATGATGTTGTTGTGTTTGTATCCTTTTTACACCGAAATAAATAAATATATATCTATCTATACACCCAGTGACCTCAACTTCTTATGCTGTCAAAGTGTTCACTTTTTAATTTAAAACAAAAGAATTAGATAAATGAGAAGAACAAGGCTTGAACCTTAACCATCGATCAAATAAAGAAAACACTTACGATATAAGTGGCACACAATAAATAGTAAAACTTTTCTTTTATTTTTACTTGAATTACACGTGATAAGTGTGCCAGCCACTAGTGTGTATATATATATATATGTTATTATCGATCATAGTTGTGTCTAGGCCATTTGTGTTAATTTCTTTTGCTTTAGCTTAGCTTTATTAAAAAAGAATTGGTATAATTATGTCAAATTATAAAGTTTGTAATTTTTTCAAACTCGGTCGAAATCAATGGGATTTATAGTAATTATTATTAATTTTTCAGCTTGATTGGACCATCTAATTACAAGGTCACACGGCCTGACTTGTTGCCTTAAATATGATTACATTAGACCCTAGGAATGTTGTCCGGTTGGTTTGTGTCACGATCCAAACCCCGCCCCGTAAGGGTTGGTGAGGTGATCAACCAGTAATCCGAGATTAGTAAAGGCCTTCTTATAAAAATCTAAAATAATTGGGATTGGCGGAAGTAATATACAAAATTACCAATAGGCCAATGAGTTGTGCATCTATATGAACAAATATTTACATACATAAACGTTAATGTATCCACCTAGCAATACATATCTTATAATAAGGGTGAGCATGATCCGGATTGGACCGGATTGGGGTAAAACCAGGACCAATCCGTTATCTACGGTTCCTGAAAAATTGAAACCAATCCAATCCGTTTAAATCATGGAACCAATCCGAACCAATCCATTTAAATACGGATTGGATCGGTCTAGGACCACGGATTCACATATTTAAATAAAAAATATATATATATAACACTTTAATTTCATAAAAATATAAACATAGCGCTATATTAGTTCCACAATAACATGTTTTTTTTATAATAGCGACATACTGTTCTAAAATTTAAACAACCATAAGAAAACTGGTTTCACCATAAGTATTTAGACCATTACAAATTAAAACTAAAAACTAACAAACAAAAGTAATAAAAGAAGCTATTATACAGTTTTAGGTTTGAGTTTAGATTTTATATAGAATAAGAAAAGATACTATGCGGGAAGATGTATAATAAAAATATAGACTATTTGTATATGGTCCGGATCGGTTCCAATATGGAACCGTGGGGTTAAATCCGGAACCAATCCGTGGACAACGGATTTTTAATTCTTTAATCCGGAACCAAACCACGGATTCAAAAAACCAATAAAAACCTATTGGATTGGATTGGACTGGATCGGATTACGGATTTCACTAATTCCTTACTCAGCCCTATCTTATAACATCTTGTACAAAACATATACACATCCATTTACCGGAACATACACTTGCTATCGGTCATCACGACCTAGCCTCAACCCAGAGGCACCAAAACCCGATAGGCTTCAAAACGGTGGCTTGGCAAAAGAGTTTTTCTAAGCTTGATCTTCGGATCGCTCACCTATATACATATAATAAATAGTGAATTAAAACCCAGTAAATAACAAATGTATAAAGGGGTTTATGAATAATGCTCTTATAATAATTCAAAACAGTCAGATTCAGTAGAAAATTCACAAAGCAGTATTTCATAACATATTAGTCATTCTGAATCGTAGCAGTCATACGTGGTACATCCTCCAATAGCAGAACAGTACAGCAGGTCTTAAAGACCAAAACAGTCATGTATGATGGCCATCAACACAGTAAACAGTAGTTCCAAAGATTGGAACTAACAGAGATCTCTAAATTCCTTTCCTTAACTTTCAAATTATGAGATTGAACTTTAATATAACTCAATTCTAGAATGCATGTGACATATAACTTCAAAATCCAACATTTTCATGTATGTATGTAAGGAATCATTTTCTTCTTAACATGTTTTAGCAAAATACATGCAATAATCCATAAATCCAACTCTATACCATATGATCTTCAAGGTTTGAGAGGTAAATCTTTACCTAGAGTCTTCATAGACGCTTGATCTTGCATAATCTTGACAAATCCAAGCCAAATCTGAGTTTTTTCTTCACTTTCTTTACTTTCATCACTTCTCTCTTAGTTTTCTCTCTCTACGTATATCTATCAGATTTTCTTTCTAAAAGATGAGTTTGAGCTCATAAAGAAGTTTATATCACACACACACACACATATATATATATCCATATCTAGATGGCTTCAAACAATAATGAGACCCAAACACACCTTAACGAATCAGAAAAAATCAAGTTGCGTTTAATAGAGCTTTCTAACTATGATTTGAGAATAGGGGTTGTATTTTGAGTTTGTGAGTTTTGAAATTATGATTTGAGTGTAAAAAATTTATTTGGTGAAAAAGTTTTGAAAGTTTTGAATTGAGTAGGGAATTTTTGATATGACATATGATATTTGATACAAAAACTTACAATTCATAACCAAACATACAACTCAAAATTCTATTAAAACACATAAAAAAATTCAAAAAATATTTTTTTTGAATATATAAAAATTAACATATGTCAATTGCAAAAAAAAAAAATTTGCACTGTTCCGGTCAACCGGCCGGACGACCGGTTAGCTCAAATTTTCCCGTCTTTGACAGAGTTTTCAAAATTGAGTGTGGAATTACATTTTGAAAACTCTAAATAAACGCCATGTGCAAAACATGGGATGGAATTATATTTAGAGAGGCTAACCAAACACAACCTTAATTTTCAATTAAACTTCTCAAATGACTCTAAAAATTCCAATTAGCATATCCATGTACTCAATTTTAGTTTCTGAACCCATTGAGACTGTCAATTTCAATTTCAAAGTTGTAGCCCCAACAAATATTTTTCCCAACTTGGACAAATATGCACCAATTAGGCCCATAATTATTAACTACCACATAATTTAAATCCCATGATCAAGATATGTATTTTGGGGTCGTCACAGTTTGGTTTGATTTAATTTTCAAAATTAATTTTCTGAATTTTTTCCAAACAAATTAAAATAAAAATAATTTGGTGAAAAATTGGGGGAAAAAAAAAGGAAAAAAGACAATGCATCAATGATAATAAAAATGTGGACCAATCATTTTTTTTTACTTTATAAATGACTTTATCATCTACTTTAAAGGACCCAAACTCCATCTAATTTCCTTTCTATGTGGACACAATCAAACACTAAGCATAATTGGAACTAATCATGATGGTGTGTTTAGTGCAGGGATAAGTAATGGTAGAAAGAGCAGTGAGCTCTGTTATTCAATATTTGGCACCATTGTTAACTGGAGAAGTAGAGTTGTTGAAGGGTGTTCGCAAGGAAATTGTCAGTATCAAAGCTGAATTAGAGCGCATACACTCTTTCTTAGAAGATGCAGAATCAAGAGCAGAAAAGGGAGATAAATGCGTGAAAACATGGTTAAAACAAGTAAGGGGAGTTTCTTATCGGATAGAAGACGTTATCGATGAACACATTCTCTTGATCTTGCCAAAACAACCTGGACTAGTTGGTTCCTTGCGTAGGGTTACTCGAACGATCACTAAGCTAAAGCCACGACATGAGATAGCTTCTCAAATCCAAGACATCAAGACTATAATTCGTGAGATCCAGGAAGGAGCTGCTCGATATGGATTTAGTACTAGTACTTCCTCAGAACATAGTAGCACCAGCACTAGCAGCATCACCAAGGACAACATGTGGCGTGACTCTCGACTGGCTTCCCTTTTCATAGGGGATAACGAAGTCGTTGGCATTGAATCTCCCAAATACGAACTGATAAGCAGATTGATTGACCAAAATCAATCACAACGAGCAGTGATCTCGGTGGTTGGCATGGGTGGAATTGGCAAGACCACTCTTGCCAAGAAAGTTTATGATAGCCAAGAAGTGGTTGCACACTTCAATTACAAAGCATGGATCACTGTCTCTCAATTATACAAGCCAGAGGAGCTCCTCAAAAAAATGATAAAGCAGCTATCAGGAAACGATGTTCTACCTGACGAGGGAATTGAGTCACTCATTGACAAGTTAAGAGGATATTTATCCGAAAAGCGGTACATCATTGTGTTTGATGATGTATGGGAAACAGATTTTTGGGGATCCATAAGACACGCTTTACCCAAAAATAGTGACGGCAGTCGAGTAATCATCACCACACGCAGTGAACAGGTTGCCACATTTTGCAAAGAAACTTCAGTGGATCATATCTACGAACTTGAAGCCCTATCTGAAGAGAAGGCTTGGGAACTCTTTTGCAAGAAAGCCTTCCAATTGGACTTTGAGGGTCATTGTCCCCCTGAGTTGGAGGAAGTATCACATGCAATAGTTAGAAAGTGTCAAGGTTTGCCACTTGCAATTGCAACTATAGGTGGTCTCTTGTCCACCAAAAATAAGGGTATATCCGAATGGCAAAAATTCTATGGTAGCATGAACTCTGAGTTGGAAAGGAATCCTGATCTTAAAAGCATTAGCAAAATTTTGTTGTTCAGTTACAATGATCTGCCTCACCACCTCAAATCTTGTTTCTTGTACTTTGGCATAATGCTAGAAGACTACTCTATCCAAGCTCGGAGACTATTTCGGCTATGGATAGCTGAGGGTTTTGTTGAAGAGCAGAACGGAAAAACATTGGAAGAAGTTGCAGAAGAATACTTGACTAACCTGATCCATAGGCGCTTAGTTCTAGTGTCAGCAACAGAAATTGATGGAAGAGTTAGTCGGTGTCAGGTACATGATGTAGTGCGTGAGATTATTCTCTCAATGTCCAAGGAGTTTAGTTTGTGTCAAATTTTGGAAAAAGAGAATTCAAGTTTCAATGCCACAACTCGCCGGCTATCTATGCATATGCGTTACTGCAACATGGATAAGGTTATGAAAAACATTAGTAAATCCCCAGTTCGTTCTGTTTTTCTTTTTCAAGAGGGACAACTGCCAAAGAAGCCCTTATTAGGTACACTAGCTGCAAATTTCAAGCTTTTGAAAGTGTTGGATTTTCAAGATGCTCATTTGGATCAACTTCATGAAGAAGTGGGAAATCTATTTCTTTTGAGATACCTAAGCATAAGGAGCACACGAGTGGAGATAATACCAAAGTCCATAGGTAAGCTGCAAAACCTACAGACTTTGGATCTAAAACATTCTCCTGTGAGAGAGCTCTCATTTGATATCAGTAGGCTCCATAAGTTGCGACATCTTATTGCCTATTCTTGTAACTTTGAATCCTTGGGTCATGTAGTAGTAGGAGTGAAGATACAGGGAGGGATTGGGGGTTTAGAGGAGCTGCAAAGTTTGTGGTTCGTGGAGACAAATCATGATGATGGGCTCAGCCTAATTAAAGAGCTTGACAAATTGAGGCAGCTAAGGAAGTTAGGAATTACAAAATTGGAAAGAGAACATGGGAGGGCTCTATGTGCAGCCATTGAGAAGATGAAATACCTTAAACGTTTGAGTGTAAGGGCCTCAAGTGATGATGAGATTCTGGATTTACAGCATATATCATCATCATCTCCACCTCAATATCTTCAGTGTCTCTGCTTGACTGGATGTTTAGAGAAGTTGCCTGACTGGATCCCCAAACTTCAAAATCTAGTCGGATTATCTCTAATGGGTTCAGGTTTGACCAAGAATGATCCAACAAAAGCTCTTCAAGTCTTGCCTAGTTTAGTACGTCTTGTTCTTTCGGATGCATATGATGGGGAGCAGTTGTATTTTGAGGTCGGAAGGTTTCAAAAACTTAAGCAACTAACTCTCGTTGGGTTAAAGGGATTGAATTCGGTGATAATAAAGGAAGGAGCATTGCCTCTTCTTGAAGATCTAATGATTGGACCTAGCCTGCAACTAAAGAACGTACCATCTGGCATCCACCACCTCAGAAACCTCAAAACTCTTGAGTTTGTTGGTATGCCAGAAGAATTGATAGATAGAATGGAATCCAAACCCAATCACGGAAAAGACTACTGGATCGTCGAGCATATCCCTCGTGTTGAGCTCTGGTCCCGAATCGGAAAACACAGTCGGAATTTTATTGCTTATAACGGCAGTCTTCAAGAATATTTCAATCGGAAGGTGGAAAACGCAAGGGTCAGGAAAGATAAAAATGAATCTCAAAGTTGAATGCCAATTCAATTACTTTCAGGTTTGCCCCCAACTGAATTGCTATGTTTGTTTATTTCAGAGTTAAAAAGAGTAGATTTAGGATAAGAGAGTTTTAGGATGCGTTATTTGTCATTTTAATTTTATATGTTTTAATTTTATCATTTTATTTACTTTTTATATTGATAATTTTGATAACTAAAATGATAAAATTAAAATTTAAGGACTAAAATAACAAACAATGCATATTTTAGAGACTAAAAATGTCACATTTTAAAATAAATTATCATGCTACTTTGGCTCTGTTTGATTAGAAAGAAATAAATGATAGAAAGTGAAAACTACAGAAAGTAAAGTGAAAGAAAAGAAAAATAAAATAAAATAAAATTCTTGTATGAATTTGATTAGGATGAAAATTTTACAAGAAAATAGAAATTTTTATTATAAATAATTATTTTTATAACAAATTTAAATTTTCTTATATTTTCCTTATTACTTCCATTACTTTTATGCTAAACAAACTTAGAAAAAAAAAAAAATATGGCTCCGTTTGGTTTAGTTTTTGAAATGAGTTTTGAGTTGTGTTTTGAAAGATAAAGGTAGCGTTTGGTTAAGTTTTCAAATCATGATTTGGATTAAAAAAACTTTCAAAACTTTTTTAAAATTTCAGGTTTTCCAATCATGTTATTTGAGTTGTGTTGTTTTTTTTTTTTTTTTTTTGCCAATTCAATTCAATTAAATTCCAAGTTTGTACCCAACTCAATTGCAAATGTTTATTTATCCTTTCGTCAAAATTTGATGGGGAAAAAAAAATCATCTTCAATACTGTATTTTTAAAATTTTTATCAAATTTTAATTTGATGCAAAAAAAAAAAATTCTCCCTTGATTTGATGAATATTTGGATAGAAATTTTATGCACCACGTTATGTATTTTTGTGATAAATATTATGTAATTTTTTAGTAGAATTGCGCCAATTTGTAGTTCATAAATTAATTTACATAGTTTGTGATAATGTTACATTTTTTTTTTTATCCAAACATTTTCTAACAAAAAAATTTGTAACATTACCACAAAATATGTAATTTTATTTTTGAAACACAAATTGTCTTAAGGCCTCGTTTGGGGAGTGGCTATTTTAGCCAAAAAGCCAACTAAAACTAGTCACATCACCTCTCTACTTTTCTGCACATCTTTTCGTAAAAAGTCAAAAAGTTACTAAAATAGTCTGTTCCCAAACGAGGCCTAACTATACGAAAAAATTACATAACATTTATCACAAAAATGCATAACATATATACTACAAAAATATGTACCATAGCCCTACCCTACATTTGATAAATAGATTGGATATGATTTTTGAACACCTTTTTCATCAAATTTAAATTTGACAAAAATAAAAATTAAGAGTTGGAGTTGCTCTAACATACCATTATTCTTAAGGTTGCCACCATCTCTGCCACCACTACTCCCGTCACTCTCCCATCACCTACACCACCACTATTACAACCAACACAACATCATTTTTAAGGTCGGTATTAAATACAAAAAATATTTTTCTATTGAAACAGCAAAGGCTAAATTACCTACACTTTTAGTACTTATATTGTTCCTTGATTTATTGCACTTACTTACATTTAGTATGTGTTTTGTAATTATTAGGTCTTTTGCTGCAAATGCATACAGTTGAAGGAAATTCAATTGCAGAGACACCTAGAATTCAAGTAATCCAAACTTCTAATCACCTCATGATTAAGCAAATCTCCGTTGATTTTTATTTTCTTTTGGATTGCAAAAAAATGAAAAATTGTCATCTTGCTAACATGAACATGTTTATTATGATTTTTTTAATTTTATTTTATTGTTGTTTGTTAAGATAGTGTATTGGATTTCATGATAACCACAACTATGTAACTCTAATTGAGAAAAACATATGATCATACATTGTTGTGTTTCTGCACTAGGTTCCATTTTGTTCTTTTCTTTCTATTTTTTTGTTCTTTAGAGCTAATGTTATGCATAAGAAATGTAGTAATCAGGTTTAGACTATCACTAAACCTTTTATTTAGGGAGGAATTATCTCTTCAGAGATCATATGACTTGATAGTTTGGGGGGCATACTTTGGCTACCTTATATGCTGCCTATTCCATATCTACATCTAAAGTAATGTTGCAAAGTATGCATTTTGTATCACCTTGGTCCTCAAAATTTTCATTTTGTCAAATTGTGTATCTAAATGTTTTTATAGTCTAATTTATTCAATTCCTGATTATTTATTTATGGTTGGTTGAATACGTAGTTGAGTAGCTTTATTTAATAATTTAGACTACTATGTATAGTTTGTTATGCTAGTTTTTATATACTTTCAAATTGGGAAAGACAGATATGTCTTTATAACTAAAGAAGAAGAAGATGACATAACTTCATACTTTCTAAATCATAACTAAAATAAAAAAAGTCACAAACAAACACCACATGAGGCATAACCAAAAATCTCTAATAATTTCATAACTAAATAAGAAAATTGATCATAACTAAAAAAGAGAATAACGTAAGTAGAAGTGCATATGGTACACCCCTTTCGAGGATGTATATAGTAGAATTTCCCATTCAATTTTTATAGTTGAATAAATCTATTCTATTATTTAAAGTGCAGAACTCATAATAATTTTAAAATTCTGTCAATATTTTTATTCTTTCTAAGAATGTTGAAGTTGTTAACTGTTTGGTAAATAACTATTATCAAATTTTAAATTCAACTCATCTTTCTCATTCATCAAATTCACTAATAAATTTAAATGTAAAATTGTAAACGTATTACGTTTAAACCTACCACTTATATGAATATATATGTATACATCTAGAATTAATTATTTTATTTTATTTTTTTTTTTTTTGATCGATCTCTTCTCTAATTCTCTTTTAGGATATATATATATTTGGATGCTAGTTTTAGTATAATAATTTGGTATTATAATTGTGGTTGTTTGATTGGAGATTTCAATACAAAATTGTATTAATTTCCTTGAATCAATTTCATAACTACATTGTTCATATGCTTGCAATCAGTTTTAGTATTTCAAATAATTCATGATTTTACTAAAACAATTGGTAGATACAAATAGGAATATCATATATATTCATAAGGCTATTTACTTGTGAAATTATATTTGTTTTTACCAATAGTTTTCAAGAACGATGTATAAATAATAAAAAGAAATTAATTGCACAACCAAATTGGAGATCAATTGATTACTAATTGTTTGGCTACATATTTTGAAAATAATTAATGTATTTTTTGATAGTAATAATAGTAAGACGATTATGTAGAATTTTATGTAATTTACATTTTTTGGGGGGTAAAAAATATTAGTACAAATGTATTAAAGTTTTCATTTTTTTTATTTGAGAATTGAAATTAAAGGGTTTTCTATATAAAATCCGACTTGTACTATATTTAAGTCTTAAAGATATTCTACAAATCTAAAAAGATCATGTAGTTATGCAAAAGATAAAAAATCTATACAAAAAAAAATAAAAATTAATGTAATGTAATGTATTAAAGTTTTCATTTTTTTTTTAATTTGAAAATTGAAATTAAAGGTTTTTCTATATAAAATCCAACTTGTGCTATATTTAAGACTTAAAGATATTCTACAAATCTAAAAAGATCATGTAATTATACTAAAGATAAAAAAACTCATGTTAAAAAACAATTTTTAATGTAACACTAATAAAGGAAACAAAACTTATATTTAATGAGAAAATCTCGATAATTAGAGTACTTAATCCATTTGGATCAAAATTTGGAATTTTTTGAGTATGTTTGATAAGTTGATTTTTTTTTTTTTGCTTATTATGAAAAGATATGTGTAAAGAAATAGAGAGATATTGTGATCCAAGTAAACTAATAAACCAATATACAGTTGTTGGCACCACATTTTATTTTTTTGTCAATTGTGACCTATTAATTACGGTCAAATTTGACTATGGTCTGTCGATTGAAATCATAGACTATTTTTAAAGAATAACACTAGCCACATTTGTTTTTATTATTTCTGTCGACATGAATGCTGACATGGCGTGACAAGTACACTAGTAACATAACATGGAAAAGATGATGATATGGCTTGAAAAAAATTAAATAAAGCCAATAAAGATATTTGTTAAAATCAAGTAGAAACCATATGCTAAAATCGGAGGGATCAATATCAAGTCAAAGCACAAAATCTGTAAATAGTTTCTATGAAGATATAGGATATGGTTGAGTGAAGCAAAGATCAAGGAAAATTATGGATTGATAGCTACAACATAAGGTGGCCAAGTAATTATAAAAGGATGACTTGAAGAATTGAAAAAAAGGACAACTCAACAATCATCAACAACACTCGTAAAGAGTTTATCTAGGAGTAGATTAACTTAACATTTTTAAGAGTAGAATAGTGATAGTTTTCTCTACAGGGCCGGCCCTAACTTATTAGGGGCTTAAGGCGAATTTTTTAAATTGGGCTCCTCATATATCATTATCTATAAAAAAAAAAAAAAAAAAAATTATTTGGATAAAAAAAAAAAAAAAATTATTTCTATTACATTACAATTTAACAAAATTTAGATAACAAATATATATATATCATAGTTGAACTTTAATTAGTTGAATCGAATCTTTATTTTTTAGCTTACCAATGTTATAAGAACTAAAATTAATTAGGGATAAGGATGAGAATTTTTGACACAACTCAAGCAATATATAAAATTAGCATGTTAAGGTTGACTATTTTTCAACATGAATCCAAGTATGACACGACTCAATAACATGAATTATTAGTTATATATTTGAATGTTCACTAAAGGATGACATGCCATTTTTTAATCTTTTATTTAACTCCATCTAACTAAATAAAAAAAAAATACAATAAGAAGGTACAATTTTTTTAATTAGAAAGATGCAATTGAATTAAAATCAAACATTCTATGAATAATTTCATTTAATTGAAATAAATTTTATAAAATTCAACTTATGAGAAAAAAATTAATCTCTCGATACACTTGCTAAGTTATTTTTACCTAAAAGTAAAAGTTTTCACATTAAACATCAATCGAACACGAATCAAAATAATACCATACGACAACATAAAAATAAATAAATTGAGCTAATATTGAAATAATTATGAAATAACACGACATGATACACTCCCCTAATTGGGGACCCTAAATTTTATTCAAAATTGGGAGCCCGAGGCGACCGCCTTAGTCGCCTCACCCCAGGGCCGGCCCTATTTCTCTAACCCCCCACTTTTCTTCTTTCCTTCTATGGATTGGTGTATTTTTCACTTTCTTTGGGATTGTTCTAGTTCTTGTAATTAAAACAAATGACAATTTGATTGGATAAATACATTTTAGTACATGTATTTTAATAAATCTAGTGTCTTTTAGAAGATAGGTTTAATAAAAATATATATTTATTTATTTAACCTAGAAATTATTGGGTTTATTTGGTGTAAGTTATTGTGAATTAAAAGTTGATAATAAAAAAAAGTAAAAATCAAAGCACCCCTCTCTAATTTTTAAATAATCAATTTTTTTTTAAAATTTATTTACGATATTTTCACCTAATAAACTATAGGTGGAAGTTATACTACATAATTTGACACAACCTCTTAAGGCAAAATAAACTATAAACAACTTATCTACACTAACCACCCTATTGGTTGAAAAGATAAGAACACAAAAGCAAGAGAAAATCAAAATATACACAAACATCTGGGATTGAATATTGCTTTAGTAAGCTTCTAAATTCTGACGTTGTCGTCAATTGCAACCTTGTAAAGTGTTTGATAAGAGTTTAATTAAGATTCTTGTAACGTTCTAAACTCAAGTGGCAAATAAATAGGACTTGTCCTTATGTTGTCGCTTTGTTACTGATTGTTTTTTAGTTTTGCCTTGCAATGCATTTGTCTACCACACAGACATATATATATATATATATGAATTAATATCCAAAAAATAAATAAAAAAGAAAGTAAAGAAGATAAGATATGGATTACCCTTTACACATGGAAGAGAGATGGAATATGCTTGGCTCGTTGAGTAATAGAGATTGATAAGGGTTGGTTTGGGATGTGGATTGGCTTTTCGACTTTTTAGCTATTTTAATTTGAGGTTAAAAAATTTCGTTTGGGATAGATTTTTTGGTTTTTTTGACTTTTGTGCGAGAAAAAATAAAATGATTATAATTTAGATGTGACATTTTGTCTTATTAATTTTTTAACCTATTTTGTCTTTTTGTAACTGAAATAGTCAAAAAGTTAGACTTTTTGGCATGCCAAACGAAGGCTAAAGTCTACAATTTTTAATAACATGATTCATAATTCTAATGTTTGAATTTTAAATTTGTTAAAAAAAAAAAATCATAAAATAAAATAAAATAAAAGTTAGTCTTTTACTCTTTTTCTTTTTTAGGTGTGTCGTCGATTATTTATTATTATGTTGTTGGTCGGTTGGAATCATATTATGAATCGATTATTAAGGGTTTGTTTGGCAATATAAATTGGGGCTATTTTAGTCACTACGGGACAAAAGAGGCTAAAGTAGCCAAATGGAGACAAAAGCCAGTGCAATTGATTGGCAACAACCCACTTCAAGGTAAATTTACCAAACTACCCCCACATGAAAAACTACAAATAAAAACAAATTAATGTATACAAATAAAAATAAAAATAAAAATGACAAAAACGTAAATTAAAAAAAAAAGAACCACAAAAATATGCCTCATCCACCAAAAAAAAAAAAATTTTAAAACCAGAAATTAGCATTTGCCATCTAATTTTTAAAAAAATAAAACACATGAAAACCCATTTTTGAAAAATAAAAACAAATTAATGTATACAAGTAAAAAAAATAACAAAAAGGTAAATGAAAAAAAAAAGAACCACAAAAATACGCCTCATCCAAAAATTAGCATTTTCCACGTCATTTAAAAAAAACATAAAAAATCCTTTTCCAAAAACAAAAAAGAAATTAAAACAAAAAAAACCGAAATTATCATTTTTCAGGTCATTTGAAAAAAAAAAAACAACATAATAAAGCCTTTTCCAACAAAAAACAACAACAACAACAACAACAACAACAAAAAACACATTAAAATGAAACTGAAATAAGCATTGTCAACGTCATTTAAAATTAAAAAACAAGAAAAAACCTTTTCAAAAAAAAAAATTAAACAAAATAAAAAGTCAATAAAATGAAACCAAAATTAGCAGTTTCCACGTCATTTCAAAAAAAAAATAAAATGAAAAAGCCTTTTCCAAAATAAAAAAAACAAATTAATATATATATATATAAAAGAAGACAACAACATAACACCCAAATTTACATTTTCAACGTTATGTTAAAAAAAACAAAACATAAAAAAGCTTTTTCCAAACCCAAAAAAATAAAAGCAAATTGAAAACAATAAAAAAAAATGACAAAAACGTAAATGAAAAAAAAAAGAACCACAAAAATAAGCCTCATCCAACCAAAATAAATAAATAGATAAATTTAAAAACAGAAATTAGCAGTTGTCACATAATTTTAAAATAAATAAAACACATAAAATGAAACTGATTTTTGAAAAATAAAAACAAATTAATGTATACAAATAAAAATAAAAATGAGAAAAACGTAAATTAACAAAAAAAAAGAACATCAAAAATACACCTCATCCAAAAAAAAAAAATATTTAAAACAGAAATTAGCATTTGTCACGTAATTTAAAAATAAATAAAATACATGAAAAACGATTTTTGAAAAATAAAAACAAATTAATGTATACAAATAAGAATAAAAATGACAAAAATGTAAATTTTAAAAAAAAAAAGAACCAAAAAAATACGCCTCATCTAAAAAAAAAAAAATTAAAAACAGAAATTACCATTTGCCACGTAATTTACAAATAAATAAAATACATGAAAATCCATTTTTGAAAAATAAATAAGACAAAAACGTAAATTAAAGAAAAAGAATAAATTAATGTATACAAAAAGAAAAATGACAAAAACATAAATTAAAAAAAAAAACTATAAAAATCCGCACCAATGATGCTGACGTGGAGGATGTATGACAAGGAGTAAAAATATAAAAAATCACTTCAAGGGCAGTTTGGTCATTCACTATGAAGACACCTCACCAAAAAGTTAAAAAGTCAAAAAATCCTTCCCAAATTAGGCTTTTTAGCCCAGATTAAAATAGTCAAAAAAATTAAAAAGTCAACCCACTTTCCAAATGGAGGTTAGTGAAATTCTCAGATTTTCTAAACCTCTTTTGTTTGACAATCTAGCGGATAAGGGCTCGTATGATCTTATCAACGGAGTGAAGTTATGTGTTAGTGGTCCATTCCTATCCTTTTCATCCAATAAAATTATAAATAAAATAAAAAAACATAATTTTAAAAAATAAAAAATAAAAAAATCTCCTCTTGGCTTGTCAAAACCACTAATTCCTAATCTCAAAGGCATTCCAATTAAACTTCATAATTAACCACATTCTTAAGAGAAAAAAATAGCACCACACCATCCATACCAAACACAACCCTCCCTCTCCCTTCTCCTTGGTTGGTCTTACTTCAACCTCAAGAAGAAGGATAATATTCAGTTTATTTGATTTGAGTTTTCTAAATTTATTTTTTAGAAAATTAAAATCTTTTGTTTTTTTTTGTATTTTTGTATTTTTTTTATATTTTCAGAATTTTTTTTTTAATTTTTAGATACATTTAACATAAATATACTTAAAAATATAATATTTGTGAACAAATATATAAAAAATTCACTATATATCAAAAATAAAAAAATAAAAAAATGAAAATTCAATAAATTTTTTATATTTTTTGTGTATTTTTATTTTTTAAAATATTTTTTTATAAATATTTTACTTTTTAGATACATCTAAGTAAGGTACATCTAAAAAATAAAAAAAAATTACTTAAAATTTTAAAAATATTCACTAAAAATACAAAAAATAAATTAAAAAAAAAACTCAATTTTTCAAAAAATTAAATCCAAAAAAATTAAAACCAAACACAATAATTACGGTTCATAACCCTATACCTACCCTCAACTTCCTTATTACTATTTGGTACAATTAAATGCATCACACGTGCCGCCTATAAAAAGTTTGATGTTGCAGTAGGGAAAGGGACCCACTTACAGTTTTGTCTTCTTTTTTTTAAAAACAATAATTGCATCATCTCGAATAATTTTGTCATTTTAAAATGTTACATTCCCCCCCCCCCCCCCCCCCCCCCCCCCCCCCCCCCCCAAAAAAAAAAAAAAAGGCTATAATTTGATAATATTATCCAATCATGTAATTTGTTTTTTCTAACACAATATGAGTGTTTAGAAAGTTATTATTTTAGTAAGTTATTTTAATTTTTGACTATTTTAGTAGGTTAATTTTTTTACGTTTAGAAAGATAGAGAATTTTTTTTATAGTTAAGCGTAATATTTGTAAGAAAAAAAATAAAATGATTATAGATTTGATGTGACATTTTATCTTATTAATTATTTTAACTTATTTTATCTTTTTGTGAATTTTAACCAAAGAAAAAAAAACAAAAACCCAACTTGCCAAACAACCCAATATCAAATAAAAATGTCTGTACGGGAAAGAAATAAACTTTCTCATATAATCCTGTTGATCAAGTCTACGCTCCTCCGTACGTCGTCGCTTTATCACCTGAAAACACAAACGTGAGCTAGCCAGCGGGTGTGTATCGGAAACCTCTCCGATGCCTAAATCAGCAAACTAGACAAATAGACAAAAGCTTTGTGTATTCGGAAACCAAAGTTGCGTTACCTTTCCATAGGTGATGTTTGTGAGCTTTTATAGGTTCCGTGTGGCACAATCCCAGTAGGACTTTTACTCCTCCATGCAGAGTCCTCCTAGGATTCATACTCCTGAAAGATAATGCTTATCTTTCAACACCCTCTCACTACTTTAACCAAGTGAGATGGTTTTACCATGGTCGGACTACCATACGACCGAAATAACATTGTCATGCTACACTAATTGGAGTGACCGACCTAAACGTTAGTTCGACTCTTCCTTGCCTTTCTTCTACCTCGGCTTCACATGCCAAGACCGAGCTATGGAAGAGTTAAGCCGAACTAACCCAAAAACCAAGCCCAGAAGAGGGCTCATCATACCTCGGTTCCTCCTGAACGAACCGTGGTACGTTCAAAATTGAACTAATCTTTGAGCAAGGTTTAGACCGAGCTAGTTACACTGCACCATGACCGGTATAAACTCAAAGCACCTTTAAACCGGTCTAACTACAAAGCATCCTTCGACCGGAACAACATTAAGCCTCCCTTGGACCGGACTAACTTCTGGGCTTGGGACCGGACTAATTTTAAGCCTCTTCAAGACCGGAGTAACTTTACGGCCTTTTTACTCAGCCCTTCGTACTGAGGCCCATAACGGCCCAGCTCGGCCCAATTTGCACATAAATTACCCTCTCAATGTCATTTGTAGATTTCATTATAAAAGAGATTGAGAAATAATCTTGATTAATTTTGACTATTGCCAATTTCTTGTACTAATTCGGTTAATCAGAGATGAATGAATTTTTTTGAAAAGTTTTTTTACTGTAATTTGATTTTGGCAATTGTTATTGCCTGCCAAAATTGCTCTAAGAAATTCATTATGGATCAACCAAATTAACCACATTGTTAAGAAGAACAAAACTATTGAACAATTCTTTTACCTCACCATTCATTCCAGAGCAAGGTTCTCACTCTTCCTTTCCCCCATTAGCTGGTCTTACTTCATCCTCATCTTAGGTGAACTGAAGGTTAGGTTTGACCTTATACCTACCAAGACACACACATTATTAGGGTACAATTCTACGAGCACACTCCATCCAACAATGGGGAGGAGGCCACCTTGAATGTATCATATACATTCTACCTATAAGTTTGGTGTTCCAGTATGGAAGGGACCGCCAACTCACAGTTTTACAAATTTTGTGGGTTTAAAAAAAAAATTAAAAAATAAATAAATAAAATTCCCCTATAAGCATCTCTAGTAGTTTTGTCAATTTGGCATTCTACAACATTTTAGAAAAAAGAAAAAAAAAATTATAATTTGACAATCTTAATTACCTCAATAATACTAAATTTTGACAATCACTAATTATTGTGCCAAATTTGACAATGCTATAATTTGCATAAACTTGGCACAGAGTTTAGGGTAAAGTTTTTGAGAAGTCTTGTTATAGTTTAGTTTTGACAATGGTTGTAGCATGTCACGAAAATTGCTCTAAGAAATTCATTATTACATAGATTAATCTATGGAATATACTCTGGCTGCGTTTATTTTCAGAAGTAGAATGGAAGAGATTGATAGTGAGGGGATTATTGAGCGGTGATAGAGGCCTCGAATTTGGCTCGAATGAGGTTTTTTTTTTTTTTTTTTTTTTTTCATTTTCTGGTTCAAACAGAAACGAAGGAGATGAAGAAGGAAGAAGGAAGAAGGAGAAGAGAAGAGAAGGGAGGAGGAGGAGGAGGAAGGAGGAAGACTGGAGGGGGCCCTATTTACAGGGAAGGAGGAGCGCGGAGGTGAGGCAAAGGCGGGGGCTGCCGGAGACGACGATCGGGCGAGGCGACGCCGGGTGACGCTGCGACGAGCTGTTGCGAGGATGCCGGGCGACGATCGGCGGCGAACGCGAGCCCTCTTCCCCTCTCTTCTCTCTGTCTCTCTCTCTGTCTCTCTCTCTCTCTCTCTCTCGAGGCAAATTCGAGCCAATGATTCGAGGCCTGAATCATTTTTGTTAAATAAAATTGTGTTTGTTTTGATGATAGTTGTTAGTGTAGTGATTGTTAAATTATTTTTTTATAAAATAAATATAAAATAATAAAACAAATAAAAAAATACAAAAACATTAAACATTAATGTTTTAAAAAAAATGCCCAACATGTAAAAAAATTTAAAAAAATAAAAATAAAATAAAAAATTTCCAGAAAAAAATAAAACAAATAAAATAATGATTTTTACTTAACAAAAAATATAAAAAATTAAACATTAATGTTCAAAAAAAATGCCCAACATGTAAAAAATAAAATAAAAAATAAACAAAAATAAAAAATTTCTGGGCTGCCGGACTATTTTTCTAATACCAAGTCCTGGAGACCCATCCGAATCCCCTTGGGGAGGCCCATCCTAATCCAGAGCTCACTATCAATCCTCTCCCCATCTCTCAAAACAAATACAATTTTAGTAGGTCCAACCTCACTACCAATCCCAATCCCCCCTCTAACTCTCCAAACAAACGGGGCCTCTATGTTATATTTTCTTAATATTATTTTAGATTTTGGATTTGTCAAAGAACAAAAAATGAAATAAAAATGATCAAGTCGCTTGTGTATATTCCTTTTTCTGTTGCTAATCAAACAAAACCAATGGATTTTTTATTTTTATTTTTTGAAAAAATGCCTTTTCGTTTTCATTTTTTATTTCTTCTAATCCAACCAAACAAAGCAAAGGAATTTAGTTATTTTTTCACTTTTTTTTTTTTTTTCCCTTTCTTTTTCCTCTCACTACACAAATCTAACATTCAAATGTTGAGCAAAAAATCTTTGCATAAAACATGAGATTTGTGTTTTATACTCTCCCTAGAGACCACATATGCCCAGCACCCTACAACAACATATTTAAGCAAACAAGTAAAGACCTTCAAGTAGGACAAGGAAAAGGGAGTTCGGAAACTCACATGATTTGATTTTCAAACATAATTTGAATCGAACACTTTCATTTTGAAATGTTGATCCCTGCAACCCATTCCGAAAAATAAAAATAAAAAAATTCAGTGTTTGGTTTTAATTTTTTGAAAATTGATTTTTTTTTTGTATTTTTTTAATTTTTATTTTTAGTAAATATTTTTAAAATTTTATGCAATTTTTTTTTTAGATACACCTTACTTAGATGTATGTAAATAATAAAATATTCGTGAACATTTTTTTAAAAAAATTAATAAATATACAAAAATATGAAAAATATATTAAATTTTTATATATATATTTTTTAATACTTTTGATATTTAGTGAATTTTTTTTTAAAAAAAAAATCACAAATATTATATTTTTTAAATATATTTATGTCAAGTGTATTTAAACATTTAAAAGATTACTTAAAATAGTAAAAACAATTAAGTGAAAATAAAAAAATACGAAAAACAAAAAGTAAAAAGGTAAAATTTTTTGAAAAGTAAATTTTAAAAATAGAAACTCAACAAAGTGATTGATTTTGTTTTGGGGTCTTTTTGGTATGAGGAAGTAGAAAAGAAAAATGTGTGAGATCTTTTTTTTTAGGGTATTATGACTCTCAATTTAATCTTGACCTTTGAAATGTATGTAAAGTTTACTCATATATGTGTAAGTTTCACATTATGAGTGATTAGGATAAAAATAAAAATTATAAAAATCGTGTATGTGTGAAGTGTCTACCACAACTGAATAGAAAAATCCAAACTTGCAAGGGGTCAGAGTACCACGCAATGGTTTTGTGGGCCCTAAATTTGGATTGATAGTGAGCAAAAAAATTTGGTATGACTTTGGCATAAGTGCCATCCAGGGCGGCACATACCTACTGGATATAAAATGGATGAGTTGAGTGGTACTAGTCATGATTCACAAGTCATGAGTAGTACTACTCATGATTCACAGGTATGATGACCTTCGTTTCAATCAAATATGAGTTGCCGCTGTCCATTGAGAATTTTTAACCAGCTTTTTGCCCACAAATCCAAGGCACTGTGTCCTGCAATAAGGACCACGAGTATTTTAATGTATTTTGAAAAGTGAGTTATAATCCCCTCACAAAAAGTAAAATTTTTAATCAATTTTTAACTAAAAAGTTAATTATAACCCTTTCTCTAAAATAGCCTTATTTCTAAAATAACCCTTTGTGGGTTTGTAAACTCCTTTAATATACCATTCTCCTTAGCACCAAAATCAATAATTCAAGTACTATAATCAATAATTGAGGGAAAAAGATAAATAATTTATATTATTTATATTCTCAATACATCTCAACACATGTATTTCAATTCTCAAATAGGCAATAAAGTTAGAATACATAATTTATTGTCTGCTTTGATTGCATGTTTGAAATCAAAACATTCACACATAAGTGAAGAGCAAGCAATTTAACATGTGAACATGAATGAGCACTCGTATATTAGTACAAGTAAAACCACCAATTAAGGAGATAATTATGCAGAATCAGAGAGATTACTGTTGATCAAAGATTACAATCAACATCCCACGACTTTAGAACCATGTTAACATTCAAATCTCATTCCTTCTCACCAACATAATCCAATTACCAAAAGGCACAGGAATTACCTCCTTGGATTGAATTTAATTTATGGGCCTTGCTAAATCCCCCTAATTTTTGGCCCCCCTAATCCCCCTAAATTTCAAACCAAGGCAAAAAAAAAAAAAAAAAAAGCCCAAAACAACGTCGTTTTGAGCATTAGGGAGATTAGGGAGGGCATTTTTAGGGGGACAAATCATTTTCCTTAATTTATACTCCCAGTGGAACGTCAAAACCAGTCGGCAATCTGCACAACATGGTCACCATCTTCTTTTGAAAATTAACCACCCCCCACGAAGCCGAGGTTCGATTTCTGCTGAGAGTGATTACCAATCCGAATGTGTTCATATTTCAACCATTTGCATGCCTAATTCTAAAATAACCCTAGAATATGTATTTGTCCGGAGGTGCTTCTTCTGGAATCTAAAAGTAGAAAAAAAAAATACAATTAATGCATAATGTACGAGTTTCCAAAGCATTAATAGTAATGATTCGAAATGGATCTTGAATAAAACAATGTGCAAACACTTATTATTGCCATGAAGGTCTTTAACTTTCGATTGGATCCATGGGAAAAACTCAAAAAAAGAACTTTTGAAAAATAAGAATAATAATAATGCTAAAGGAAAATTAAGCATGAACACTAAATATAAGGCCAAGTTTGACTATCCTAAATAAGTACACTCTTTTTGGCTTTGTTTGGTTTGTGTTTTCCAAAAATTTTTGGAAAAAATTCTATACAAATAAGTTTTCAAAAGTAATCAAGCTAAACAAATTTTCCCAAAAAAATTTTCCAAAACTTATTTGGTTTACAAGTTTTCCAAACAAATCTCTCTCTCTCATACACATCAAATCAATCACTTTTTTCAAAACTCTCTCTCAAAATAATTTTTCAAAACATCTTTTGAAAAAAACCAAACCAAACAACTTTTGGAACTTTTTATCTCTAAAACTCATCTCCCAAACTCAAACCAAACATACCCTTTATCTTTTTATCTTTTTTCCATCACATTATCTTTCTACTTTTCTGCACATCTTTTCATAAAAAGACAAAAAGTGCTTTTATTTAGGCCATCCCAAACAACCCCTAAATGTCAAATGAACAGTCTTTTACCTCTCCAGGATTCCATTCCTCTTTCAACCAGATGGCATCATCCACTGCACCATTCTTCCTTGTCATATTATCACTGCAGGATGGGAAAATAACCAAAGGTAATAACAAGCATATAATAAATTGTTAAAAGTTTAGAAGAAAAAAATCCTACAAATTATAGATCAGATCTAGGATCGTATCCAAAGAACACTAATACAAAAAATGACAAGGCTAGAGACACCAGAATAAAAAATACAGAGTCAAGGCTGTAAGAAATGAATCAATGGTGCTTGATTATGACAGGATCTGATCCTAAATGAATCTAAATGGTGACAAACTAACTCGAGGTTGACCAACCAGTGTAATTTGGGATCCCCAAGTTTTCCCATAGAAAGGGTTCACATCATCTTTTATCATAAAATACAAAAAGATATAACATGCTCCTTTTCATGATCTTAGACTACATGAGCAAAAGGTAGGTTTACATCAATTAAGCTTTATGACGGGATCATTTTCAGCCACATCAAAATTTTGAACCCAATTTAAGGTTGGATCCAGGATGATAATAGTTAGTAAAACAATTTTAATATAAATGGATCTTTAAGTCCGTAAAGCCAAACCCAAATAGAGGGAACTAGGGATTGCTGGCTTTCTTCTGGTTTAGTTCTTTAATAGAATACGGATTTTAATTGTTAATATATGTACTTCCAATCCAAAACTTCATAACTGATTTTTTTTTTGGGGGGGTTGAGAAAAAAAAATCCAAGAACTTACATTATGTCCACATTCACAGATAATTGTTCAACTTCAGTAGAGGCAGAGTTTGGCCCATTCGGAACCATGGATGACTGGAAACTTGCTGAACTTGGAACTTGTGGTGACACTGCCGAAGTAAAAAATGGGTTTCGTTCAGCACTAACGGCACTGTTGCTGAAGCTTGCAGCGTTGGAGGCAGAGGAACTTCCAAATGACTGGTTACGAAGTTGACCGCCAAATGAACCTACCACATGACTGACTTATAGGCAGCGCACAAACATAAAGCATTCTAGTGTGTAACATTATAAGCTTCAAGTCTTACCTGAACTTCCAAATGGCGAGTTGTTGGTTTCAAATACACTAGTAGTCTGACTGGAAATTTGAGTGGAACCAAAAGCATTATTTGTAGGAGTAGCAGGCCTGAAAAATTAACCCAACTAAGTTAACAAAATCAAAGGGTAGACTTTGAAACAAGAGTTTGAATAACCCTTGCAACAACATAAGAACACTAAAGCTGCCCTATAAATCAACAGATTCCATCATTAGCAAGAAGATAGCTAAATATAAATTCAGATGTCGGGAGAAAATCTTGCCTCATTCCAAACCCCATATTAAGTGATGCACCGAGTTGACTGAAACTTGAAACTGAAGGAGGGTTGCTATTTTGAGCAGTCATTGAAGAGACACTTGGAGTGGCCCCAGGAAAAGCACTTTGGGTAGCAATAGAAGGATTTTGTGGAACTGCATAAGGATTACGGAGTAGGTTTTCGAATTCAAGCAACTTAGCATTGAGTAAATTCCTTTCTCTCTCAACCTGCAGCAAGAAGAGATCAATGATTGGTCAATGAAGAAAGCTATCTATCCAGTAGCTTATTCATCAAAATGTACTTACACATCATTGATACATCTAACAAGTATATAACATTATGAAAAAATAGCTGCAGGAAATTTTAAACAAAAACTAGCACTTTTTATGATGGCCAATACTCTTTTAAAGGCTAAGTGGGGTCTAATACCATTTTTAAAAGGTTAAACCACCAAATCTTACTACTAACACTGCCGCTGGCTGTTAGCATGAGCGGTATATCCACCCATTCCTAAAGGGGGAGGTGCAAGCACACAAGATTGTGTGCCTTGGTATCTACTTTGCTGTAGATACAAGACCAGAAGTTTAAAATTAAAGCTCCAATTTTTCGAATTTCATTTGCATATGAAACTTGGTATCTACTTTGATGTAGCAGCAAGTAATGAATTTTAGAATGCAACATAAGGTCCATTTTGAAGATTGCACCAAACATAATGTTAACGGTAAGTAAGCTGTAATTTATGAAGTATAGTACTGTCAAATGTGGCATTTCTTATATTCTTACAATTGACTGCAAGCTCAATCCACGCTTAGCATCATCATATGCTGCTGCTCTCAACTCTTCGTAGCTAACATCACCAATGATGTCACATGGAGAACTGCAAACAAAGTAATTTGATAGTTATGCCGATTGTTATGCTGATGATGACAATAAAGTAGCAGAACACAGTAGACTTGAAAAATGTTTAAGGCGCATCCCTTCCAATAAGACGTTTCTTAATAGGTGTTCCGCATCACCTTCCCTTCCCAAAAAAGGAAAAAATACTGTCCCCAAGTACGATTTGTTCCCCAGTTCTTCTCATCAATTTATGCACAACATTTTTCCAACTAAATTTAGAATTCAAACTCTTAGTGGAAGTTTGAAATCCCAACTTTCTCAAAATGCCTGTGAGAAACATTGCTAGTAATATATACCTAAAAACAATGCCCAATTAGTACACATTAATATGTGTTTGAGAGGGGAAAGATTGGATACACACCTAACCTTTGGCATAATACACAAAGCGGTTGCCCCATGACTTGAATCTATAACCTCAAGGTTATTAAGCCAAGGTTTTACCATTGAACCAATGGTTGCCCCGTGCTAGTAATATATACCTCTTAAGGAAATTTAGAATTCGAACTCTTAGTATAAGTCTGAAATCCCAACTTTCTCAAAATGCCTGCTGGAAACATTGCTAGTAATCTATACCTCTTATTGTGGCCATAACATGTAAGCTTCCAAAGCGGTCTCTCATGCTGAAAATCTTCAACTATTTGCTGTTTGCATGACTCAGGATCTGTGCATCTTCATGTGCAAGAAAATTGTATTTGATCAGGTATTTTGCATCAACCAATGAAGAATATGAAATAACATATTCAGCAAAGATGTAAAGCTGCAAAAAGAGAAGTAAAAAGCCATTGATCAAGCACTCACTTATGATTAGCTGTCGGAGGCTGATTATCTGGTTGTCGTGACACTTGCGAGCCACCATTACGGGTCCACTTATTTTCAAAAGGCTGATGCACAAGAAAATAATTTCAAGCAACAAGAATATAAACACAAGTCCCTGTAAGTTTTTACACCAAGTTACTTGGCAGAAAACATGCCATGACTTCACTGACATTATACATAATTACATATTACATCAAAAAATTAAATAAAAAGGGTAAATTACATTGACTCCCCTAGAATGACCTCCCTTTTAATATGACTAAAGTGACCAAAATTGATACAGATAGTGTGAAAATACAAAGAAAAACAGAATAAAGTATATATTTCAGTATAAAAGATGTGACAATATCATTTTCTATTCATATGACTAACAAATTACTGATGAAAAAGGGAGCAAGTGTTATGTGACGTCCATTCCTAATTCTAATAAATGAAATCTAGGGATCCATATGTAAACATATTATCTATTTAGATACACTCGAATAACCCCTTCTCCCTATTCCGGTCAAGTCCGGTATGGAATGAACTTATAATCCTGGAATTGATTCAATCATCAGATTATATATTATAAGTTCATAACCCTAGGCCATTCCCATTTTGGACAGAAAATACCTACTAATTCTTTGATTCCAGTCAGTAAGAGTGATTGTGAACTAAGAAATAGACCCTAGAAGCTAAAAAAGGGCATCCTAAGCAACTGCAATAATTCAAACTTTAAAACTTTAAGAGAGTCCAATGTAATTATGTCAAACTTGTAGGACTTATTGGTATATTCATCAAACTTCAGGAGAAGTCAGTGTAAATTACCCAAATAAAAATGTAGCAGTTCTAATACATAGCAACATAAATTGAGGGAAACAAAGAAAGAACCTTGAACTGGTTCTGTTTGGATCCAAAATCATTGGGCACTCTTGGCTGAGAGCTGCCGTGAACACCAAATCCAAAAGGATTGGGCTTTTGCTGCTGCTGTTGTGAATTTGAGCGATGAAAAGGTGTGGTAGATTGCGCACCATATCCAAAAACATTAGGTTTAGGCTGTTGTTGTTGTTGTTGTTGAGCTACATGAAGAAACTTACACCGATCACCATACTGACAACTGCAAAATAAATAAAATTAAACGAAAAAAGGCATGAATTGATTTTTGAAATTGAAAAGATAAAATACTGTTTATGAGTATGAAACCCTAATGTAGTTTCGAAGAAAAAATAGAAAACAACCGAGAAACCATTGAAGAGGAGGGTGAAGATGAATGGCGTACCTTCCACGCTGAAAATTTCTACAGAGTTCTCTCCTCGGAGGCATATTCTTGAAATCTCTCTCTCTCTCTCTCTCTCTCTCTCTCTCGCGTTAACTTCTCAGTTCAAATAGCTTTGAATGAGAGATTGCAGAGAAGCAAACTAGTTGAACCTCCAAAAAAAACTAGCTGAACCTACACTTGGCTTCGATGATCGGGTGATCTGGAAAGAGGAAAGAAATTTTTTGACAAATTACATTGGAAGTCCTTGAGGTTTTTGAGTAATACGTTAATACCTCTGTTGTTCTATGATTTACATACGGAAACACTATTGTTGGTATTCCTTATAATTAAAAAAATGACATAATTTTAATTTTTTGAGTCGTAACTAAAAGAAATAAAAAATATTATAACTAAACATAATATGAGACATAACTAAAAAAGTAATGAGTCATAACTAAAATAATATCATAACTAAAGAAAAAATTGATCATAACTAAGAAGAAAATGACATAATTAGGAATGCATATTGTACACCCTTTTGAAAGAGGTGTATATTAAAATTTTCCTTTACATATCCTCCCTAAGGTTTGTAGTTAGTTGCGTATAATTTTCTGTGGAATTATAGCACAATAGAACAGAGAAAAAAAATTACAAAAATATGTAGAATACAAGTTTTTTTTTTGGGAATTGACCAGTAAATCCCATTTTATCATCTTGTAGATCATGTGGTCCTAATTGTTTTCTTTCAAACCGTTTAGTCCTTTGAGTTGTTTGTTTACTATTTTGCCATTAAAGTATTAATTTGAGTTTGTAGACCCGCATATATTTATTGGAAGGGGTGTGTGAGATTCACGTTCCAAAAAAAGGTAATAGTAATAGTACTCTTTTTCTGTGACGTGGGCTGTAATGTGAATTTAATACTTTTTTTAATTTTTCCCATGACGTGGATTGTGTCACATTTCAGCTTTACATCAGCTTGAGCCTTTGTTTTCCAATTGCCATTCGACGTGAACCTCACCGATTCCACCCATTCTCGTTCCCAATCTCACCTATTCTGGTTCTGAATCTCACATTTGCCTATGCTTTTCCTTCTCCATAATCACCTATTCTGGTTCTGAATCTCACATTTGCCTCTGCTTTTCCTTCTCCATAATCCAAAAAACATGCGGGTCTGCAACGCAGAACGGCTGATACCCCCAAGCCCGCACTGCACTCCAACGTGATTCGAGACCGTGAGGCTTGAACCGCTCGATCGAAACCCGTTTCGAAGACAAAGAACACGATGCCACCGATTCTCCAACCCTCATCCTCTTCAGAAACATTGAATGCCCCATAATTCGAAACTTCTCATCATCCCTACTCTCTCCATCCTCAATGTCGTTCTCATGCTTTTGATGCTGATCCGTCAACTGCAGCGGAACCTGGGTTCACGAAGCCGAAGAACACTTGCTGGGTTCGATTCTCGTTCCACAGTTCGGGTTCCACAGTTCTGGTTTCACGTTCCACAGTTCTGGTTTCACGTTTCACCGATTCACGTTCAACAGTTCGGGTTCCACAGTTCTGGTTTCATGTTTCACCGATTCACGTTCCACGTCACACATTCTCTCTATCTCTCTCTCAAGCACCGAACCAATTCACTATCATCATTCCTGTTACACCCAATTCTCAGACACATTTGGGGGTCAGAAGTGTCCATATGAAGAAAACACAAACTAGGTTTTCAAATTGTCTCCACATTCTCACATAAAACAGAGAGAGAATGAAAATGGGTTTGGTTGGGGGTTGGGTATGGGTGAAAATCATCGAAACTCCGCAAGAAAACCCTAACCCATATGAGATTGATCGAAATTGTTCAGACCCAGATGGCGAAATTGTTGAATATTACTCGCCGGAGTTTTGAACGCATCGCCGGTAGTCGCCGATGCTAGAGATCTGGATCGCAAGTACCTGATCAATGTGGAGTCCAAATTCTCTAAATTGTTTTTATCAATGGCTGAGCTCGGACTCTTCGATGGATGATGAAAACGTCCTCCGCCGATGAAGAACTGGTGGTTGTTGTCTCTCTGTGCATTGATTGGCGAAACGTTTCCGTCTAAAACCTTGAGTTGTGAAGGTCTCGAACTGGTGTTGTTACCGTCAGGAGCTTCCATAAATATTCCTGAAATCACGCAAAAAAATTGGAACTGTTATTAAACTGATGGGCGTGTGAGAACCATAATTGATGTGAGGGCATATTTGTCTGCCACATAAGAATATAATTCAAAAAAGGAGTTATCAGTAAGATATCTTTACCATCATGGACTGTTCAATCAAACAAAATATTCTTGGGACCAAATGGAATACAATTTTACCATATGGGACTTTCTGATAAATTCCCCTTTTTTTTTTGGTAAATGTATGCGTGTTATAAATTAAAATAGCTAGTACAAGATAGTTCTGGGATATAGAATTCCCATAGCATCATTTATAACCATCTAAGAGATAAAAGAAGATAGAGGGTAGGAGAAAACATGAAAATTCCCATCCATCATGAGTAGTCCATAATTGGCTAGCGCATCCACACTTTGATTGGCTTCCCTGAAAATATGTTTAACAGTTGGCGATCCGAGGCTGTCTAGGAGGAACCTGCAGTCATGAACAATATTGCTAAGGTGGTGTTGGTCATTGCAATTATTTAATACCATGTGTACAAGAATGAGAGCATCAGATTCAACTTCAATTGGTGTAAGACCCATTTCAAGAGCCAATTTGAGACCATCCCTAAGGGCCCAAAATTCAACAGTTAGACTGTTGGTTTTGCCCAGAAATCTGCAAAAGCTTGAAACCCAATTGCCATGAATGTCACGAATGATACCACCTGCGGCTGCATGGTTTTCATTTGTCGCGCCATCGGTGTTAAGTTTGAAGCAATAAATAGGGGGTGGTTTCCAACTGCAAGCAATGGTTTTAGTGGCACGGGGTTTGCTGGTGTAAGAGAGATGATACCATTCGGTGGCCAAAGCAATGGTCCAAGTAGGTTTGAGTGGGTTTGGGGGAGTGGGCTCGAAGGAGGTAGAGTTTCGATTTTTCCAAATGGTCCAACAAGCAAGGAAAAAGACAATGGCCCAAGGAATTGAAGATAAGTGGGGCTCAGTGGAGAGACAGTTGATTTTGAGCCATTCCGTTGAGCTAAGGTTGAAAGAAGGTGATAACTTAGTGGGGATAACGACTAAGTCCCAAAGTCTTTTCGCAAAAGTACAGTCTCTCAATGCATGGAGGATTGTTTCTGGATAAGACCCACAAAGTTGGCAAGAACTATCCGAGGTGATGTTTCTTGAATGTAAGAGGTCTTTAGTGGGAAGACGTTGTTGGAGTGCTAGCCAAATGAAATGGGTCACTCTCCGTCTGGTAAGGAGTTTCCAAACCCAATCCCAACTGGATAAGGGAGGAGAGGTGGAGAAGTTTTTGGAAATTAAGTACACAGATTTGCTGGTGAAAAGGCCATCGGAGGAGTGATTCCAAGAGGTCGTATCGGGTGCAAGTCCAAACCAACACGGAGTGATTGTTTGAATTTGGGAAATGATGTTTGGTGGAATCGGTATGGACAGTTTATTAAAGTTCCAATGATTTGAATTCCAGCAATCGCGGACTGTGAGAGGAATTTCCTCGCGGGTAAGGGGGCCTTCCACTAGGTGACGCAAAGGGCCAAGGTTGGTCCAATTGTCGAACCAGAAGCTTGTATTAGCACCACTTCTAATGAGGATTTTGGTTCCTTTGTCAAAGAGGTCTTTACCTTTAAGGATACTTCTCCAAATGGGAGAGGCACGCCTCCTAGGATTGGGATTGCTTGGGTATTTGGCTTTGAGAACTCTAATCCACAGTGACTGATTATCATTTGCTAGACGCCAATTTAAATTGGCCATGCACACTTGATTGACCAGAAGGGTTTGTCTGATGCCTAGACCACCAAGATTTTTGGGTTTGGAAACATTCTTCCAATTCACCACGTAGAGTTTTCTTTTTTCCGGTGTCGATCCCCACAGGAAGTCTCTATTAAGCTTGTCAATGGTTTGGATGGTTTTCTTTGGGAGGAAGTTGGTTTGCATAATATAGGAGGGAATGGCAGCATTGACAGATTTTATGAGGGTAGTTCTGGCTGCTGGAGAAAGGAGTTTGGCTCTCTAACCAGTGAGTTTGTTTTGGATCTTCTCAATGATGAAATTGAAGGAATTGGCATTTGGTCTGTTATGATGGATGGGGCATCCCAAGTATTTGCCAAGGTGCAAGGTAGGGGGGATTTGGAGTTGGTTGGCAAGCATGGAGCGAGTTGCGTCATCCACATTGTTTGAGAAAAAGACTTTGGATTTCGTGGAGGTAGAATACAAGTTATTCTGTGGTGAAGTGCAACTGAAAAGTTGTGACATGTTTGTGTAAAAGGAAAAAGAAAATCTGTCTCACTGAGATGTTATTCTTCTCGATTTTTTCCTCCATTTGTCAAGGGTTACATCAACTAACGAAGTTTGGTTATATCGTTATTTAATTTTTTTTAAAAGAAAATTAGAAAAATAATCTTAGGATTTGACTCTGAAAATAAAATTAATTTTTAATTTTATAAATTTAAATCATAATTTTTTGATTTTTTTTTTCCAATCTAAACTACTTGTATATTTTTGTCAAGTAAAATTGATGAAAAATAAATAAATTCTCTCTTTTTAAAAAATATATATATATGCCAAATTTACTTTTTATCTATACCCCTTTCTCATCTCTCTCAAACTTCAAAACCTTAGCTGCTATAATAGAATTGTCAAATTCGAATTGACTAAAGTTCAAGATTTCAACTTCGCAATAAATTTATATATTATGGGATTAACTTTGCCTTATTTTGGTAATTAAAAACTTCAAGGAGTATTTTAATACAATGAAATTGTCATTTGAATCATTTTATGATATACTAATAACATCATGGTGAGATTTACTCATATTTAATGAACTACTGTATTTATATTTATATATATACAAATGTCATATATTTTTATTTTCTATCTCGATCAACTAATGTTTTTTTCTTATCTTCTGTCTCTCTTGTATGTCTCTTTTTTAACACAGTATAGTTATTTTTTCTATATTTTTACATCTCTTTTTCTTATGCTTTTGTGGTTGTTTAATGGTGGAGATAGGATTTCAATGATAGAGAGGTAACGGAGTAGTAGAGAGGTAATGGATTTTCGGTGGTTGTAGGGTGAGGAAGTTGTATAGGGAAAAGATGCAATTTTCGACAAAGAAGAGCTATGGGAGCTATGGTAGGTGGAAAATTTGTAACGAGAGGAAATGAAGGTTTTAGTAGAAAGTAAAAAGGTAGAGTGCAAGTTAATAGTGCCGGAAAGAGTGAAAAGGAAGTGATTTTATAATGAGAAAATTGCTAGTAGTTGATTGAATAGTGGGAGGAAAAAAAAAATATTGAGAACAAGATGAATGGTATAAGGATGAGCAAATAACACGGTGTAACCATGGTTAGGGTGGCGGGAAAGGATTGGGGAAGGGTTCGTAAGGAGGAATAGTCAGCAATGAATAGGAACAGTAAAATTTGAAGGGAAAAAAAAAAAAAAAAAAAAGAGGAGAGAAAGGAAAATGGGAAAATAGTAGGGGCATTGCTTTCAACCCCCTTTGTAATTTTATTTATTATTACTGTAATTAAAATTTATTCCCTACCCATAAATCAAAATATTTTGCCCTAATTTTTTATTTTATTTTTGTAATTTTGTTATTCTTTTTACATTATTTCAAAAAATCAATTTATTTTCAATGTTGACGGAGACTCCACGGACCCTAGCCGTGAAGCCGTATATATGAAAAATTCTACCATACATGAAAGTGGTTTTCATGTATGGTACATAAAAAAATATGAACCATTAGATAGAATACGGGTTGTTTGGGATGTGCTAAATAAGTGCACTTTTTGACTTTTTAGACAAAAAAGTAGAGGAAAAAAAGATCGTTGTTTGGAATAATTTTTTGAATTTTTATGAAAAAATGTGTATTTAAATATTATATCAAATAGCAAAATTACCATTTTACCCCTACAATATCTAAATGCCTACTGACTTGGATTGTCCAGGAAGCCAGACGGTGGGCAGCAAACATGTATAGGAGCAGATTGCCTACAATCCAAGATCAGACTGGACAATGCTTTTCGGCCCGTGGGGGCCTATCACGGGTCTCGTTTTAATAATCGGAGCCGTTGAATATGTAGAATTCGTCGAGTATTATATGATTGTAAAAAATCATGTTAATCGGATATCGATAACTATCTGATCAGATTAGTTTTTTGTCAACCGTTAATTTCTTCACCATCCAATTTGTTTTTACAAAACTGATTTGATCATATAGTTATCGATATCTGATCAATGTGATTTTTTACAGGCATATAGTATTCGACGAGTTATACACATTCAATGGTTCAGATTATCAAAACAGGACCCCATGATAGGCCCCTATGGACCAAACAATATTGTCCTGTGTGTCATGATAAGTGCATTCGGCTGTCTAATGTGTATCAGCATTACAGATAGCACATCACTTCAATACACTTTTTGACTTGTACTTTTTTTTTTTGTAAATTTAGTTTTTTTTTTTTTTTTGTGAATAATGATTACTTTTTGACTTTTTGATGTTAGTTGTTAGATAAATAGATAGTAAAACTAGGTTGAAAAAGTAAGGTGATTTTCCAAAAAGTAGAGTACTTTTACTTGATTTTGAAATTAAAAAAGATAATATTGACTTACTATTTGCTATTCACTCATTTACTATTTGTTATGAATAAGCTTACTATTTAAAATATCAGCATTGCAGATAGCACATCACTTCAATACACTTTTTGACTTGTACTTTTTTTTTGTTGTAAATTTAGTTTTTTTTTTTTTTTTGTGAATAGTGATTACTTTTTGACTTTTTCTGTTAGTTGTTAGATAAATAGATGGTAAAACTAGGTAGAAAAAGTAAGGTGATTTTCCAAAAAGTATAGTACTTTTACTTGATTTTGAAATTAAAAAAAATAATACTGATTTACTATTTGCTATTCACTCATTTACTATTTGTTATGAATAAGCTTACTATTTAAAATATTACTTGCTAAACAGGTCACCTTAATTTTTTGAAAATCATGCCTTCTTTTGCATTTTAAATACTAATGACATACTATATTTAATTATTTTCTCTCCATATTTTGTCTTATGATTTGTAAAAAGTAAAATATGACATATAAATATTAATTTATTAAAATTTGTTAAAATTTACTATTTTTTTTAAATATTCATTATTTTAATATAAATAAAAAAATTTAAATTGTAAGCTATTTAAACTTATTTTAAAAAAAAAAAATTAAAAAAGTTTTTTTTTTTTTTTATACCTACACCATCGCAAAAAATCTAATAGAAACTTTTATAAATTCATAAGTTTTTTTATTAATTTAGTATCCATAATGAATTTTTTTTTTCTTCATAAAATTAATAAGTTTTTTTCATAATATTTTTTAATATCTAAAATATTGTAAAGTATAAATTAAAAATAAAATAGAATAAAATAAATTAAAAAGACCTCTCATTTGTCAATATTTATTAATAGTAATAAATGAATAAATGTACAATAATTATTTTCTTTTACATATTACATTTAAAAAATTAATTGCTATATAAGAACATAGTTAATTAGAAAAATATAGAAGAACTCTCAACTCATTTGCATACACAATGCACAAGATTGTGTTTTTTTCTATAATTTTTCAGAAAGAATAAATGAAAGAGGATGATTTAGGTAGCGTTTAGTAGAGTTTTAGAATTATGATTTAATAATAGAGTTGTATTTTGAGTTTGAGAGTTTTAGAATTATAATTTGAAAAGAGAAAATTTGTTTGGTTATGAGTTTTAAAAAGAGGGAAAATGTTTTTTCCCTCGAAATTCCCCCTCCCCCGAATAGCCCGAAATGTAGAAGAGAGGAAGAGAGAGAGAGAGAGAGAGAGAGAGAGAGAGAGAGAGAGAGAGAAGAGAGGGGAAGAAGAGGATCGTCGCCTGCCGTCGCAGCTCGTCGTCGCAGATCGTCGCAGCCCCGCCGTCGCCTCCGCCTCTGCCTCGCAGCCCGCGCCCCCCGTCTCCAGCCCGATTTGTTGGGCCCCCTCCAGTCCTCCTCCTTCTTCTTCCTCCTCCTTCTTCTTCTTCCTTCTTCTGATTTTCTTCTTATGAAAAAAAAATAAAAATAAAAATTTCAAAAACGACGTCGTTTTTTGAATTAGGGGGATTCGGGGGGCTCAAATTCAAGCTCCCTAGCACGGTTGTAAAAAGAGTTTTGAATTTTTAATATGACATATGAAATGAGAAAAGTTGTTTGATATTTCAAAACTTAATTGAAAAACTTATAACTCATAACCAAACACGCAACTCAAAACTCTATTGAAAACTCATAACCAAACACTTTTAAAATTCAATTCAAAAAAATAATTTGTCATTTTGGTCTAAAAAAATAATTTTTATATTTAAAAACTATCAAAAACCAATATAGTTTTTTTTTCTAAATAACAGGTGGCGATTGGCAATTGCAAAAAAAAAAGAAAAAAAAAAGTACTATTCCAGCCAACTGGCCAGTTGATTAACCGGACATCGAGAGGATGTCCAGGCAGACGACCGAGCAGACCAAAAATTTAAAAATTCTCTAGTTTACTAATTATGCTTTCACAATGTGTTTTAAAATTGATTTGGAACCACGATTTGAAAACTTAAATCAAACATAGCATTAGAATGTAAGAGTGAAATTAGTTTTAGAAAGTTAAACCAAACACAGCCAGATTTTATAAATTGAAGGCAAACTTTTAGGTAGCGTTTGGTTTGTGTTTGGAATTATAATTTGAGTGTGAAGTTGTATTTTGAGTTTGTGAATTCTGGTATTATGATTTGAAAAAATAATATTTGTTTGGTTGTGAGTTTTAAATTGAATTTTGAATTGAGTGTTGAATTTTTGAAATAAGTTTTGAGTTTGTGAAAAGTTATTTGATTATGACTTTTGAAAATTTAATTCAAAAACTTATAACTCATAATCAAATACACAACTTAAAACACTATGGAAAATTCTATTCGAAGCTCGTAACCAAATTCTTTTTAAAATTCAATTCAAAAAAATAATTATTGACAAAAACAATTTTTATTTACAAAATTAAAAAAATTTTGAAAATATTTTTTATTTAAAATATTAAAAAAATATATTATTATTTTTTTGCTTTTTAAAAATTACTCTGATAAATTAATTTTTATTTCAATTTTTTTTTTGTTAATTTTAAATAAATGTCCAAAAAAAATTGTCATTTTGGTCTCAAAAAAATATTTTCTACATTTAAAAAATATCAAATACAAATATAAATTATTATTTTTCCTAGATAACAGGTCCCAATTGCTAAAACTAAAATAATTTTTTTTTAAAAAAACATTATTCTGGTCAACCGGCCAGATGTTCAGGAGACGACCGAGTAGACAAAAAAATTCAAAAATTGTCTAAGCGGATGTTCAGGCGAACGATCAAGTAGGCCAAAAATTCAAAAACTGTCTAGGCGGATGTCTGGGCGGACGACTAGGTAGGCCAAAAATTCAAAAACTCTCTGGTTTACCAAACATGTTTTCAAAATGTGTTTTGAAATTAATTTAGAATCATCATTTGAAAACTGTAAGTAAACAGAGGGTTGATAACAGGTGTGGAATCATGATTTGAATTACAAACCAAACACAGCCTTACATTTCGTTTAATAATTTAAAATTCATATTTTTTATTTATTATTTATCAGTCATTGTGGCTCTACCTACAACTTATTTTTATTCTACTTACCAATTAATTGTAACTAGATTTTGTTGAGTAGTAATCATGTTTGATTGAATCATAAGTCAAGTTTGATGGAATAGTAAGTGGAGCATGAACGAGTAATAAGTAGAGTTTGATTAATGAGTAATTGAGGTCTAATTGAGTAATAGGTAAAATATCATTAAG